>VDFB02349702.1:0-20460 GCA_007258455.2 Sequoia sempervirens
TAGCATAAGTCTGATGTAAAAATCCGTGATTCTTGAAATGAGAATGAGAGGGCTCATTTTATAGGCAAAAGTAGAATTGAAGGCAAATTCAGAAGCAATGTGGGATAAATAGAAAAATAGAAACAAATCTTGATTGGAATTCTTTTTTTAGTTTATTTCCCTTTTAACTGATTTGTTTCCCTTTTTTTCATCACAAGATATTCTTGAGAGGATATTTCATTTATTTTATTTTATTTAAGATGATAATATCTCTTTTAATAAAATAAAATAAGATTATGTAATTTAGAAATGAATATTAATAAAATAAAATAAAATTATTTAATTAAAAATAGATTTAATTAAATAGCATCATTTTATTTAAGTAATATTAACTTCAATTAAATAGCATTATTTTATTTATTAAAAGGGATTTATTTCTTCTGACTAAATAAAATTAATGAAGCATTCAAACCTTAGGGAAAATTGAAACATTTGAAATAGCTATGAATTGACTAAGAAATTTGATTTGAAAATGTGACAATCATTGATTCAAAAAGTTAATGTTGACAAATTAAATAAATGGGGCCCAAAGTCTAGGTGACCATTTTAGGTTGCTTCACCAATGGGTATCTTGGATATTATCCTAGGACCTATAAAAAATTCAATAGCTCTAGTATCAATTAAGATAGACACATATTGGCCATAGAGATTACTCGTCAGCTGAATTGGAAAATCCTGATACTTTTCCTATCTGTTGCCCACTGTAGTGTGTATCTGGTGATGTTGGGTCTACTGGTAGCTTCCTTCCTTCTGTGACTTTGACCGCTGAGGACGATTTGAGGCGTAATGATTTCCTCCACAATTATAACATCCATCTCAAGGCCCTTTGCAACCTCCTAGCTTGTCCTCTCTAAAGCCCTTTTGCTTATGGTCATCTTAACCCTTTCCTTTGTTTGCCTTTTTGTTCTTTCCACCATTACCATCTTCACCCTTCTCCTGCGACTCACTTCCCTTCTTAAGATTACAAATCTGATGGCTCTTCTCTCCTTTATGAATTTATTTTTCCCATACCACGACTTAGAATTTGAGTCACCGTGGAGATTGGATAATTGCAAGAGTTTTTGTTCCTATTTGGTGGCTTTTAGGAATACTTCATTTCAATGGTTTGAGGTTCATGCATATCCACTTCAGCTCCTATGTGGGGTCTCATTCCCATTATTAATTTTTGAATATGGAAACGCTCCTCTCTGATACTGCGACACATACTTCAATAGGTTGGTAAAATTTTCCCAATACTGGATCACAGTAATATTTCACTAGGTTAAGTTCTAAAATTTAGTCACTTTCTTGTCAAAGAAAAGCTCCAGTAACCATCTCTTCTTAAAATATTGGAGGAAGAGTTCCCAAGTGATCTCAGCAAGTTGAATATTTCATTCCAGCTTCTCATTATCCCACCAAATTGCTACTTCACCTGAGAGCTGATACGTAGCCCATGTCGCCTTAGTTTGTTCAGAAAGGTTACAAAGCCCAAAGTATTTTTCCATCTCTATAATCCAAGCCTTAGCTCTTGCTCTGATAGCCTTACCATCAAACTTGGGCGGTGCTACTCTTTTGAGGTCTTTCCCAAGCTCCTCCTCAATTTGTCCTTATGGACCTACCCCTAGACCACCATCTCCTTGATTGGCTTTTGCATTCTTATGGTCTCAATCCTCACGTGCCACTCTAACTTCTTGCTCTATATGATCCATGCGAGACTCTTGTTGATTCAAAAGCTCTAGAATTTTCTCTAGCCTCTTGTTAGGTCTGTTATCAAAACCACTACCACCCATCTCTTGCCTGGTGGTCACCATGTTGTACCACACTTATCTTGTAGCACATTCACATTTATCACATCTCAACACAGGGTTCTACAAATAACGTTCTTATTCTACATCACATATTTTTTCATATGCGTACATCGCTCATTCTAAAAGACATACACATTCATGCATAATACACACACTTTGGAGTCCTTCGTTTGAACACATCAAAAATATTATCTAATTTTATTAACATTAAAGGTGATTCAATAAACCCTTATTTACAATAGGCTTCTTGTTACATCATTCCAATTTCTCGGCATTAGAAAGAGGACATTCCTCTGGGTCCTCATTTGAATTTACATCAAACTTTACTAAAGAGAATGGTTGAGCATGCAGGCTCTCCTTTTCCTCTTTAGTCAACAAGGGTGCATTGGTTCCACACACTAGAGGCCAGTCCCAAATTGCGGAAAGCTTTTTGATCGTAGGTGTTCACTTCTCCTCAATCTTCAAGCCTCTCTCTAGCTTGAGTCGTGTAAGAGCTTGAGCTAGAGTTTCATCATCAAGAATTTTTTATTGAACCTCCATCTTGGTGTTTTCTTCCTTTGCATCATTCATACATGAGGTTCTAACAGTTTTCCCTTTCCTTTGTCTTTCCTTTGACCTTCCCATACCTGCATTCAATCCAGGCTTGATCAATTCTCTAGATAACTAAATTTGGTCAAGGGTCAACTATCCCTAGTCAAACTATGCTAGACTCAAAAGGCCTAGATTTGAACCTTAATTAACATTATTGCAAATGACACATGAATATATTCTAAATTAAAAATACATAACTACTAGCTAAAGTCGATCATAGCTACACATGTCCATTTGAAATGAGTCAATGATTCATATATTCACTTCAAAAGTCAAATTACAATATTAGGTTTGACTTGGCTCCTAAGGCCACAAAGTCATTACATTTCACACTTTACATCAATTACATGAATGTATTACATCAAGTTATGTCTTAGAATAATATAGTATTGTGAACAACTAAGGTTCTTCTTTGACACTCGCTTCCTCTGGTGGATGAGAACATGGTTGAAGTGCTTTACCGCCAAACCACGAAGCTTATGCTTCCCCAGAATTCTTCCCACTTGAAGAATGACCAACCCTACATAGAAATTTTAGCAAGAGAACAATCTACAAGGTGGAATCTGGTGCATACCCATACATCAACATGCAATTTTCTATCTACAAGTTAGAAAAGAAAATACAAGATCTATGCTAGGAATGGCAGAGAGTGATATCACAAAGTTCGTACATACAAAATGAACTATATTGCTTGGCCAAGCATATCAAATGTGTTGCAATAACAACAAACAATAGGTTCTGGTAAAGCAAACCTATACTCTCTTAACTCCATTTCGGCACTCGTCCCGGAAGGAAACTTTCTACAATACAACATCCCATAACAACTATCTACCCTCTAACAACATCTACCCTGAGGTGCTCTAGTCTACTTAGGTATCATTGTTCCATTCAAGTATTAGAACATTCTTCTCACATATTTCTTCAAAAAAGAAGAATCAAATTACTATTTACTCTCTAAACATAAATCAAATTTATGATTCAAATAGAGTAATTCAACAATTAGTCATATTATTCTCATGACTCATATAATTTTCATAAGCATTTTCCATTTTAAAATGAACTAAGAACAAAAGAAGGTATGTCAAAAGTATGTGTATGTATATAGACGAAGTCTATGTGCATACACATATATGTGCCTACTTAAGTTTTTGATTTGCGCATATATTCTGAAATAAACCATTAAATCGGATTGAAATCATTAAATAATATTCCATTTGATGTCTCTTTTGTCAAAATAAAGAATCCAAAACAAATCTATATTAACAACATCACGCATATTGTTGTTTCTTTTGACAGTGATACTCTAACATTGTTGCTTACATATGAACAATCATCATTTAAATAGAACAAGTATTGTTTCCTACTAAACAGTTATAGGTCAAGTTGTTTCATAAAGAACGCTCACAGTTTACATCTATTCAATGTTGTTCCAGCTAAATATTTTAATGAAAAAGACTTTTTTTTAGCTACAAGATAACTTTACAACAAATCAGTGTCGTTTACAACAGATTATTCACTATTTATTGTTATCAATAAGATTTGCACCCTGCTGAAAATGAAAGTTCAATAATCTATTGACACATGGAAACGTTCTCGAGTTGTGGGTAACTCTTTGTGAGAACGAATCTCCAGAGTGAGCTATTTCTCTTAATGATAATCCTATTCTAAATGATTCTCAAGTAAAGAGTTAAAAGGATGAACTGGATTTAAAACTTAAGACTGAAACTCTATCACCTAAAATTATTGACCAACTTCAAGAAGATTTTGATAATAACTCACTCTCACCACCCCTTTAAAACTTGATTTTCACAATCTCACAACACATATAATCCAAAAATGATTTGTGCAAAGGTTTGAAATAAACACAAGGCACAACCTAAATTAGCATGCAACTCTTGCAAATCACCTAACAATAGTAAGACAAGAAAATGATTCAATAGATTCGAATCACAAGACACATCAAATTACTATTGCAAATCATAAACAAGAACTGAGAAAGGAAAAATCTATTGTTTTATTGAATGAAGGAGTGAAAACTCTCAAAATATGAGTACAAAGAAGTTTACAAGCTCGAAAATGTGTAAGAGCAAGAAACTAGAATCTAAACTGGAAAAAAACCAAGTTTTCCTCAAGATATATCTCCAAAACCCTAATCCGAGCTCAAGAAGAAAGCTCAAAGAAAGGTATAAAAAATTGCCTCAAAAAGTCTTCACAAAAGCGGAAAAAACACACTTTTTGCAAGTACATACTGAAAAGCCTCTCAAAATAGGCCAAATATGCTTTTAAAGCGGAAAAAAACATCTTATCTCTCCAACAGGAATCTCAAATCCGACCAAGGAAATATCTCTCACAAATCTGCTAAAAATAGCAGAGAGATAAAACAACTTGTTTTATTCTTGCTTTACAATGACCTACAAATTCTAAATCTCTTCAATTTGATTTATTTTTGCAATTAAAGATTTAGGAAAATCTTTGGCTAAATAATCTTATCTCTCTAATTACAATGCTTGATTTTCTTAAAAAATTTCATAAAAATACAATGCATATCTCTTCTCCATATCCTAATTGATTTCTTTAAAATCAATTGAAAAATAAAGCTTAAGTAAAATATCATTTATAATTTCAATTGATTTCTCTCAAAATCAATAAAAACCTAAGGCACAATAATCATCCTTTTCACTAAAGGCATAATTGATCAAAACCTAAAGTCTAAGGCCATAAAATATCTTATCAAACAAGCCTAAAGACTTAGGCAAATTGTATCACCATATTTCACAAGGCTTGACCTAACACAATAAGTTCGGCCACATGAGGTTCAATATCTCAAAAATTTATGAAATAATCCTCCTAGGTTGAATTAGGGCATCAATATGACAAAACTCAAAAGCAAACTCTAAAATCACATCATTTGCATTCTGGGATTTTGGGAGAAAGCTCTGTTGGGAGGAAGAAAGCACTGCCACCATGCTAGGGTTCGAATTCTGAGACTCCATTCAAGCTTTTTGTGGTTGAATCTTTGTGATTTAACAAGGTAAGTTGGTCTCAAAACATTTCATGGTCTTCTTCTTTCATTTCAAGACAAACTGTGGCATATATGTGTATTTCTCTGATTTTACTCCATTTTCCTGTGCTTCATCTCTACTCCTTCTTGCCATGGTGAGAACTCGACCTTTGCATTGTGTTTGAGAGCTCTTCAAGAGAGTCTGGCCATGGCATACCCTACTTCATAGGCACGCATGGTAAGTTCATTATTTCTTTTGAACTTCTGGGAACATTCTTTCTCCAAATCAGAAAGCTTATAAAAGCTTTATACTCTATAAAAGATCAAAATTTTATGAATTTCTTGGCCATTACACAGGCCATGCCACTATGAGAGATCTCTAATGCATTTCATCATAATTTTGTGTGATCTCCATTATTTTCTTCAAATCTTGGCCTTAGACAGCAAGCTAAAAGAAAGTTTCCTTATTTCAAATGACATTTGGGGTCGAAATCCCCTCCTCTTCGCCACGGCCACTCCTGTAAACAATGGGTTTCCCTTGTAATTCTCTAGGTTCGACCCAAGAGAATATAGTGTGTATTCTGCATTTTGAATCAAACCCTAATGTGGGTGTCGGCTATTTTGAAGAAAATGCATTTCTTTTTCCTTTTTGTTGAAAACCCCATGTGGGTAAACTGAAAATTGTACTATCTGTATTTTAATCTCAAAATCCCAATGTGGGTATTCTAGAAAATTGTAAGAAAACCATGTTTGTTCCGTTTGGAGCTCGACCCTATGAAGATATCTCACTTTCTTTTATATTTTTTGTCAAAACCCCTACATGGGTATTCAGTATTCTAAAGAGAAAGCTCATTTTGATGTATTTGAAAAGTGAACTTGACCCACCATTGTACAAGTCCTACATTTAAATGAAACCCCATGTGGGTATTCCTGAAAAATAGTAAAATTTGAGTAAATCTGTAGCTCTATTTTTTTTTTAACTTTCATGGCATTCTGGAAAATGCAAGAAAAACTCTCTGTTATTTTGTAGCATCATTGTACTTATGAATTATGAGTATCTTGAAACAGACACCACCTTTGATTGTTTTGAGCTTTTAAGTTGATAACAACTTAGACTTAAGTCTTCATGGCTGTAGCTCCACTTGTATTTTTTTCAGTTTATTGTATTTCCTTTGACTAAAACCCTAGCTCAAGGGTATTTGAATGCCACCATTTGTTCACAGGGCTAAAACCCTAGCACTGGCATACTGAATAAAACACCATATTGTATCTTCAAAAAT
Source organism: Sequoia sempervirens (assembly GCA_007258455.2). Taxonomy (NCBI): domain Eukaryota; kingdom Viridiplantae; phylum Streptophyta; class Pinopsida; order Cupressales; family Cupressaceae; genus Sequoia; species Sequoia sempervirens. Next base: position 6,699 of record VDFB02349702.1, read on the forward strand.
AGTGAACTCTTGAACTTTTTCCCTCATACTAGTCACTATATTGATGATTGCCATCTTCCATTCTAATGAGGACCAGAAGCTCTCTCACATGCTTGACTACCTTTACATTTTAATGCTCTTCTAACTGGCACTCTTCATGCATTTTTATGCTCCCATTAATAATTGGCCTCTTCATGCACTTCAAGCGTTATAACTCAATGGTTTACGTTCTCTTGATCACATTTATCAACCACACCTTTTGTTCTTTCAAACAACAGCAAAATAATATGAAACTATCACAATCAAATGATGTTCCCCTGCTTCTTCAAAATTCATTGTTATTTTCAAGCTGAATGAAATTACACAAATTCATTTATGATGCTTGATACTTGCTACCACTCATTATGAGTTACAGATTTGGGTCCTATGCTTACTCATTCAATGATGTTTCAGTGGTTAATTAGCAGTCACTTAGCACTTCCAATTGCCTAATGGAAGCACTCTCCCTCTGAACTTTCTGAACTTCCATACATTCCTTACTTTACTCTGAGAAGCTACAGTTGGAATGAGTTTTGATCCTTGGTGCATCTGATAATGATGCTTTAAAGCTCCTCTAGATACTTCTGTTGGTTATTAATGTTCCATTGATAAGGCATTATGTATGCTTGTTCACTATCATTGCTTATGAGATAGAACACTGCTGCTTCAAAATAGAAAAATATGAGACAACATTTAATGTGAACAGACTTAAAGTAGCAAAACAATATTATGGCCACAATATCAAATCTTTCCAGAATAAACATGATCATTTTCAGCTAAAACAAGTTCATCAAGTTTATTGTCCATTTGTAATTTTTATCTCATGCTTTGATCTGACTGTTATGAATGCATGATAAATTTGATTACTCCTTCAATTGTGTGGCTCAAAAGAGCATGATGATTGTATTTTCCTTCTCATCCCTCTTGTAATGTATAAGGGGAAGCATGTCGAGCTCTACCATTGTGGGAGCCCATTTTTTCCCACATGCTTGGTCTTCAAAAGATAATAAACTACATGACTTTCCTATACCTGCGCAAGGGAACAAACAATGTTAACATAAAAACAATGTATGATGATGATGTTTTCTCTTTTTAGTTCATGTTTTTGTTCCTTCCTTTAGTTAATTCCATGCATTTCGAAGAGTGAATTATATGTTTGTTGGTAGAGCTTGTAGTATAACTCATATCCAGAGCTCTTAATTGACACCCCTCTCAATCTCTTGTAGGCACACTCAGGAGCAAAAGAAGGACGGAGCAAGCAGTAAGTGTCTCAACCGAAGATGAAGAATTAGGCAATGATGGATATGTCTTCTGCTATCTGCTTTCTCATTTCTTTTACCTTCAGTTGTAGAATTCACTTTCTGCAATGAATGGAATTAGCTAAAACCACAACTTGTGTGGATATTTAATTTTGTTCTTTCATTTCCATTCTAAAAGAAAAACATTAAAATGCAATGTTGTACTTGTCATTTGTATTCTTGCAATCAAATGAACACACGTAATGTGAAACTCTTCATGAAATAAATGAAAGCACTCTGCTGCTTAATCATTTGTATACTCAGTTCTGCACTTCATTTGATTTGTAAATTACCAGAGCAATACTTCGGAACTCAGCTATCTCAAAACACTTGCATATCTGTCACTTGATAAATGATAAATAAGGTGCCAACAACACTTAAGCATATGCAAAAATAATTGTTTTTCACTTCCAAATATAACAATATTTAATCAACTTCACCAATTGAGCTGCAGTGAAAAATTGGTAACATTTACATCAATAAAATGTTGTTTCAGATAAAACAATTACATTTTGTGACAGACAATGTCATTTTCCAATAGCACATACACGGTTTGCAATTACTCAATGTTGTTTCAAGTTGTTTAGATGCTAAATGATAACATTACAATTTAATGTTCATTGTTTTAAACAGAATAGGGTTTTTCCACAACGAACATAAAATGAACAATGTTGTTTTCTAGTAACAAATATTGTCTACAACTTCTCATTTGTCAATTTCAAGCAATCCAAAATGATTTCCAACAAATTAATTAGCCTAGCTTCATACATGAAGTAGAATGCCCAATATTTAGATATTTGAACACTTCCTTTTCTTAAATTTAATGTGCAACTATATAAGAATTATAATGAAACTATTTTGACATACTCATTGATTTGAAACTGAGCAACCATATGGTCAAGGAACATAACTCTGAAGTTTATTGGGATTCCTAACTTAACCCGTGCCTTTCAAGGCCATCAATAAATCACTCACTAGTCACTCTAGGACCAACTACCCCTTACGGGACTGGTATATTTCTTTCTTAGCAAATCAAGGGTTGTATTCAAGTTTACCCATAAAGGCTTGTTGGGTTTATACCATATATATACATATTTCAACATGCAGACTCATATCTATATCTATTTCAAAGAAATATCCTGTCGATCATGAAGATCGAACCTTACATGGACTTAATGAATCCCAAATTTAATCATTCCATCATTCCTTCTGAACAATGGCGACATCAATATGCAAATACTTAACACATTCCCAATAATGGTTTATCCCTTTTACCATTATCGACCCAGCCGATAATGGAAAGGCGATACATTTGAAAGAAAACACAGGGGATTATACCCCTTCCCATAGGATCAACAATCAATCCTCTACAAGGTTAGACACATTAAAATACACATTTGATCATAATGAAATTATGATAGCCATAACATGGCTAGCATCATTGTGCAAGCTTAAGTGACAGACACATTTTTAATGGCTCCAAGCCTTAGCCTAGCTCTATAGGCTAGCCAATAAGGCTCTAACTTAGGTTACTACTCATGCAAGGTAGGCCCTAGGCCATGCAACCCCAAAAAGGTGGTCGATATTACACATCATTCGGCTCAAGGTCGTAACAACAAATATAGAGAAATTACATATTTACTGTGCTATTGAATTTTTCAATAGAATGCAAAGAATACTACAAGCATGTTATGAAAATGATAATGAAATCAAACTTGTTTCTAAGGAAACTAATTTACCTTAATAATCAAGCTTTTTTGGTGAAGCTTGCCTCTGATTTTTTCCACTTCTACGAGCTCTTCTCTGCTTTTTTCCTTGCTTCTAGTCGAATTCCAATTTGTTATCCTTTTTCTCCCGCTATCATTTCTAAAATGGAAACAATGTTTGAATTACATGTAGCTGGGGGCATTACCATTATGGCTTTTCTATCATAGCCATCGGCCACTATCTTTTTGAATATTGCCATAATGTTTATGGTAGGCCCAGATCCTTCGTGGGTCACCTTCAAGATTTTTATTTGATTTTTACACATTCCAATTTGGGATATCATCAGTTATCGAATTAAATTTCAATAATAATATAAATATGTATATTTATATATGTAATATATATATACACTCACACACACATATATATATATATTTATATGACTTCATTCATATTTACCATTTTCGTTCTTCATTTTGTATATATATATATGTATGTATGTATATATACGCATTTATTTGCATATACATGTATATATATTTATATATATTCATGTGTAGATTGTTTGTTTGAAGGGGCTTATAAGTTCCATATGCTATCATTTAATTAAATAAGGAACTTTGGTTTCATCTCGAGCATCCATATATATGTGAACTAAAAGGGATTTCTTTTTACTTAATTTCACATAATGAAACTCTTATCCTTTTAATCATTCTATAAAATATGTACTTTCCTTTCCTTCAAAAAACAAAGTTTAAGTAGACAATTTAATCTACAAGCCATTCATTTTCAATCATTGAAACAATTCAAGTCATGAAATTGCATTCTTCTATATATGCAAAATAGTTCAAATGCAAATCATCATGCCATTTGTGGTGTGTGCACCAAGATTCCAAATGGCTTACCATTCGATCTAGCTAAACAATCCTACTTCAACTGTGTTCTTGTCCTTCAACCTGTCACCCTACAATTGCACACACTTGCACTTGCAAATTTATCAATAATGTTCAATTCTTGAGAACATATAAGATAATTTCAAAAGCTTGCATAGCCAACATTAGTCAACTTCTTTCAATCTATTTTCCAAAATTTCTATTTAATATATATTGAATTTCTTCAATAATTCAATTTACCATATAATAATAAATATGCAATAAAATTGGGTTATGACAGTTAGTTCATTATCAACTCCATATATTTTACTAATAGATACAAAATTGATCATATATAAGAACATGAGAATCAATAAAAATATGCATGTTTCAACCATTCTCTAATGCCCTCACACACCTACCTAAATTAGACATTCTCTCTACCTCCTATTCTCTTCTTTACACATTCTCTTTCTAGTGCTAGTCCAATCTCAAATCAATGTATATTTTATTGATAAAGTTGAAAGTTACTTAATGCTTTATTTGTTATTAAAAAACATGTTTTATTATAATTGAAATTGCAACCTTATTAAGTTGTTTTATTTCTAGTTACATTTTGGTGAACTTGAATTTTTTTTTTGTAATTTTGTTGCATAATTCATAAAACTAAAATCACAAAAATAATATAATGATCAAACCACAACACAAACAAAACAAGGCCCATAACCCTTACACATAATTAAGCTTAGAACTCTCAAACATGTTACATTTTCTTACATTTCAATCCTCATATCTTATTGTGTTCTACACTTTCTCCTATTTACCCTTTCAATCTCAACCCTGTGAATTATTTATGCTCACCCAACCAACATTCCTTTATTTTTGTATAATCATCAAACTTTAGTGCATGTCATCTTTTGAATCCTCCATCCCCTTGTTGTTGGATCAAAAGTACAAATAGGAAATTTCATCTACACGATGTATGTATGAAATAAAATCATTACAACTTCACAAGATTATAATTACATTTTAATATACAAGCTTATAAATCTATTATTTTTATTTTTCTTATATAACCAACTAACCACTTAAATAGTTGAACTAAAAATAACTAGACAAATATATTAATATATTAAACATGAATTCATTAAACATGAAGAAAATATTAATATATATGACACTTTGGATCATAATGTCCAACAAACCCCCTTAATCTAAAGGGAAAATGAATAAATGATCTAGATAACTTATGAATATTTCTCTACCAGTCTATAGATTTGATCCCCTATCTATTGGTACTAATCAATCACTATCAACACTTGTATGCATCCTCCTAATGATTCACTCTTTTCTTTAGATTCTGTTTTGAGAAAAAAATTCTAGTCCTTTACATCTAGTGGCCTATGTGAATGCCTATTATAGTCTAATGATCCATTGAATCTTCCTAACAATATGTGGCATGACCATGTTGAAACTCACCTCTCAACATTCCTTTTACCATTTATACCATATGTAGTATGAACAAGATTTATCATGTCCCAACTACAATGGCCAATGTCCTAATTATTGTAGCCTCATGTGTATCCTCAACTATTACTTGACTATCTAAAAATACACACACATCAATGGAATACACTTTACCACTACTCATTTAACATAGGAAACACTTTTATATGTTTTGGGACTTATTCATGTATTCCCAAAAATGTAGAATTTATGTTTGTTTCCCCCTTCATTGCTTTTTCCTTCCTCTTCCCATCATTGATAAATGATTTTAGAATGCCTTCAACAGGTGTTCCTAGATCAATTTATTCCTAATTTTTTAAGTTTATTTCTCTCATGTCTTGGTCATATGCCTAAATTATAAAAATTCAAGAATTTTCTAAGTATGAGGGCATTTCAATAAATTTTTGGCCTTGAGTATATTTTTGATATTTTCCTTACCTTGGTACCTTTTCCTTCAATTCCCTAGGTTTCAAGACTTGAAGTTTTAAGACTTGAGGTTTCCTCTTATCTTGGTGTCATTCCTCTCAAGTTCCTCATTTGGGCTACTTCACCTTTTCCATTAGATTTTTGGAATTTCTCATGCTAGTGTCCCTTTTCCTTTATTTCCTTCAAGTCCCTAATTGCTTGTGTTTTAAACCTTTGTAATTTTCATTCTTAGGATGCATTCCTTTTTTATCCCCAAACACTAGTCATTCATATATGTTAATATTATATCGCACCAAAAATTATCTTGATATCGTAGAGTGATTTATTTTCCTTTAGCTTTCTAGGTGATAAGTGATGTTTATTATTATTTCCTTCGTGAATTTTCCTCCAAGTCCTAATTATGTGAGCTTTCAAATTTACCCTTCCTCTTTTACTCCAATCTTGGAGGATTTGATTTCCTTGATTCCTAATCTTCATTACATGGCAAGATTATTAAATTTTCCCTTTTATCTTGCATAAAATTTGCATCATGGATCCCCAAATCTTGAACCCTAATGGGCTTGAGGATAATTCCATCCCTTGCTCCCAAATGGTAGTAGTTATCCAATTTCTCCAATCTTAACTCCCCATTTCTTGGTATTAGTTATATCCAAATCTAGATCCTAACTTACCATTTCATACTATTTGCACAACCCTATACCATTATGTTCCTTGCTCCCAACATCAATTAGTATCTTGGTGTCTCAAGCCCTATCACATTAAGAAGCTTCCAATTTTTCCTTTCCCTCAACACCATGGTATTGGGTATGTCAAAACTTTTGTTCATTCTTTTCCTTCAAAGTAACTAAAGAAAATGAAATTCTTCACCCCCTCTCCAACTTGGTCAAGGAATCCCAAGAACTCTAAAACCTACTAGTGATATGGAATTTATAATTCTTTTTCCTTCAAAGGTAGAGTGTTAGCGATTGTTTTGAAACATCAACCCTTCTCAACATAAACTACTGAATTGTGGGATTTTAGACATTGTTCTTCCTCATATCCTTGATCTCAATATCTTAATATTTGATTCTTTACTTTCTTATTCATTGTTTCTCATGAGTTTTTAGTATTTATCTTCTCTCCTTTCAATTCCTATGTGGTACTCAATATCCTATATCCTAACTCTTGGCCACAATCATATATTCCTCCCTTAGACCTTTAGGGTTCTCCCTACCATTATCCCTCTTACAAATTATTTCTTGGTATCTCAATATCATGATCCCAACCATTCCATTGTTCCTCTTTTTCATATTTTTATACTTTTCTCTTCCCCTTGTGCTTGGTAACCTAGCATCTCATTTCCAAATTCCATGACTTTGTGTCTTTGGAAATATTAACTCTAGTGCACCTATTGAAGATCATCTAAATGACATCTCAACCCCAATTCCCTAGTCCCTTGTTCATCTCAAGCACCCTATAATATGAAAATCCTTGAACCCATTTTTTTTTAAATTTCCAAGCTTCTTCTTATTGGTGAATTATTTAGGCATTGAAAACCTCAAACCTTGGAAATCAAGTGTCAAGTTTCACCTACTCCCTTATATTTTATATTAATTTATTAATTTCTAAAATTGATAGTGATGGAAATTTACAATCACTCATATATTACTAAAATTCCATTAGAATTATCAAAGGTATGCATCCACACAAAAAGGACATGTGAAGATGATGATATAGGTATGAATAACTTGAAAATAATAAATGAAACCCTAGCATATATAGGCCTAAAATAGATTCTAAGCTACTTCTCTAAGCATAGGAAAGATGTTTTATTGTACTATGATGTCCAACAATAGATCCATGAAATATTTTGTAACATAGAGATGTGTTAGTCCATTCAATGATTTGATTGACATGAGACCCTTGAGATCCCAATGAAACAAATAAAATGAATTGTAACTAAATGATATATATACAAGGATGAAATATGTAATAAGGTTGTCTTCCAAGCAAATTTCCTAGATGCATAGTTTCATAGTTTATTCTAAGGTATCAAATGATACAAGTTTGGTATGTTAAGGGATGATTTACATTGAAAATTAGGAAGTTTATTCAATGAACATAATATGTATACAAATGGATTTCTCCATGGAAGTTTATAATTATTTAGGGAGTGCTCAAACCTAGTAATGGATCTTCTCTTTCCATATTTTTTGGTATGAATGTGGCAAGGTTTAGATGAAATTCTAATAGATTCTAATGCATTGTAAATATTTTGCAATTGTATTTAATTTGTTCCATGTGAGGTCTTATAATACTAATATGGATTATTAAGCATTTCTAGTTACACATGAGGTGTTATTTATGTTTTTATGCATGTACGCATCTAGTTCCATTTATGCTTTGCAAGTGTATCATCTTCTTCCTTCCACATCATGGCTATGTTTTCTAATGGAGTAGGAACTAGTTTAGGAGGTAAAGGACCAAACACATTTTCTTCAGTCATCTATATCCTTAGTAGATTAGGAATATATTAAGGTCCCACATATTTCCATGATTTAGTATTCCAACTTAGGAATTAGTAGATTCATGGCATGCATGACTACACCTTACCCTTTTGCATGAAATTCTAAGTGGAATCACTTGTGCAGATATTTCAATTATGTCAATATTAAGTTGCATACACAAGGATGTAGTTATTAACTTAACAAGATGTTGTTTTCATAGCTAGTTAGTCTTTGACCTAGTGACAAACCTTGGGGTAAAGAAAAAATAGTTATAGTTATATTTGGTTAAGTCATTTTTACCTTAATTGGTTAAATTTATTATTAAGGATACCTTTGTGACCACCCTCCTATAGTGCCCTCCATTTGCGTTGTCTTTGTAATGCTTTTCAATTCGTTGTGAGGTTAGGTATTGTTTGGACTTTGAGTGCATTTGATTTATTCTGGTCAATAAATGTTTTTGATCAAATTACGACATTTAAATAGGATTATAAAGTTAAAAGGTATAGTGGATAATTAAAAGAAAATAAGTAATTAAATAAATGCTTTAATATAATTAGAGGTTATGAAAGAATAAAATTACACTGTTAATAGAAGTAAATAAAAATAGAATATTGCAAGGTAATTATTACATTGAATATAATATAAATCAATAATATAATAAAATAAGCAGATAATAGTAATATAATAAATTATTTAAGTATAATGGAAGTTAGTATAGCAAATAATTTGAGAGATATTTTAGATACTGAGGAAATGGAAGCTGAACATGCATTGGTAGATTCGGTAATTCACGAACAAAGGTGGAGGAGACCACTTTTCTTGAGTGATTTTCATGCAATAGGCATTACTTATTGCCTTGTAGTTAGTAACAAATAAAAGGAGGAATAAATGGAGAAATGTAACCGACCATTCTTCATAAAGGAGATAAATCTATTATTAGATTTATTATTGGTCTTTTGTATTATTGGTTGCATGTAATGGTTCTTGTAACTGCTCTGCATGGATGAAGGAACCTATTTTTTTAAAGACTCTTGGGAACTAAGGAGGGAGAGGAGTGTCGGGGAGAGAAGGAAATAGGGTTTAGAATGGGTGAAAAATGTTGGTTGTAGCGATATGATAATGGGGAAGGCTTTAGCATAAGGTTGTGGATAACTGGTTCCAAGCTTCCATGTGTGCACAGGCAGGAAGAGCTCTGACAGAGGATTTGGCTATGCCACTGGATCCCATCGACACCTATGCTATAGTCAACTTCATCACCAACGCGGGGATGGAGGATTCAAATCTAAGATTATCAGGTAATCCTAGTTGCTCATTAATCCTCTTTCCTTTTTAGACAATAGAAAAATCGACATCGTCATAGTTGAGAAGAAAAAAAATTCTCAGGGGAAAAGTATGCTCGGTTTGGATAGTGTAGAAGCCGCTTAGAGTGACTGACTTCTTAAACCTGTTAATGAATTGAATCAATGTTTCAAATCCATCCTTTTTTTGGCATCATCTACTGATTTCTTTGTGTATGATTCTATTTACATGGATTCTCAATCTAATGCATAGTATATCTATCCCCTTCAATTTTGTATATCGTGTGACTTCATGTGCTGATAGCGGCATACTCCTGCTCTAAAAGTCTTAGACCTGCGGTATGACCATTTTCCGCAATAACACAGTAACTATACATGCATTCTTTTGAACTCAAAGATGGTTGTGACGATTGATTTCTAAACCTAACCAAGCTTAGTCCACCTTGATTTGTTCATAGTATTCTAAGTGAGTCAATGAAGAATGACTTGTTTATAAGTAACTTAATGTCGTCCGAGCTCGTAGAGATTCATGGTTCACATGCTCGCCTGGGCGTGCTCAAATATACACACCAAATCGAGATAAAGACCGGGTTTTGATCTAATCATGGTTGTTTGAGTATGGAGATCTGCCATCCTAGTATTCTTTGACTTCACCTTTAATTTGAACATTTTTGGTATGCATGTCTAACACGAATTAAGTCAAGCTTACTCTGTAAACTCTAGCCAAGTTTCGCAAGCCTTTGTCCATGCATGTTAGCTCTGATAATGGATATCCGTTAACTTGAAGCTGACCCTGTATTAAATTTGAATTATCATTCCTTGGCGCCGACTTTCTTCTTTTAGCTGATTTGACTTAAATAATTTGAACTTTGAGTGGTGTCTTAGGTGGTGTGATATCACTGATCTCTCTGTTCGCTACCTTGTGTAGTAAATTAAATAACCTAGCTCTGATACCATGATGTAATGCCCCGTCATGCGAACCCCAAAGGACATCAATACAATAATTACTGTACAATTTTTTTTTTAAAGTATTCCAAACATACATGTGATGCACATTAAATCAAAAGTCATACAACTTAATTAAACAAATTCACTTACACTTACGTCCCATGGGGTACACGAGGAGACATTACAAACTTAATTCCATACAATAGCAATAAAGAATGAAAGCCAAAGATATAATCCATGACAAAGTAAACATTAACAAATGTAACACATACATGATAAATCTTTGATAAGAAACCATCTGTGTACGTAAATACAACATAAACATGATTAACTCAACACATTGAATAACAACTTCCATGGGCCAATATCCACACATGGTTTAACATTACATTACAGTACAATGTCCAGGATAACAATGATACAACAACGTTCCCCAACATGAATGGGAATCCATAAAGAATGACGTAGCTAATTAGATGAATACAAAGTATCATAACTGGCTCAAAGACGGATACAACTTTGGAGTCGCTGCAAATGACACTAATCTGCACCTCTCAATCCTCGATTCGGGACCCAATGGGGTGCTTAGCACGTTCCACCCGACCACATGGGTCCGAAGACCCACCCCCCATGCTAAGGAGCTGACAAGAAGGAGACCTCAACCAAGAACATCCAAATAGAGAACCACAAGACTCAACATCATACAAGAGTAACATGAAACCCAAAGATAGTCACAACATCAATTAAACCATGACCAGAAAACATGGCATCCAAACCATTTCACAATAGTGATAAACCACTTCAGAAACATAATAACAATAAATCAAATATCATAACATCAATAAATCTCAAACCATAAAATCAAAAGATCACTTCCAAAGGAATTCAATGAAGCAACTCCAAAAAGGGAAAGCTAGAGGAGAGTGTCATCACATGGCCTTACATGGATTATCTAGACATCCTAACTCGAAGTGTCGCCTCCATCTGTACATGGATTATCCAGACAACCTATCAAAAGGTGCCGCCTCCACCTATGGTTATCCTGACAACCTATCACAAGGCGCCGCTCCATAGGGTGACTCATTGGGAGCCGCTAACCTCTCCTGAGAATGAGGTAACGACCTTGCCAACCATGGCCTTCTCAGCCTTAGATTAGTCTGGGAAAGCCCTAATGAAGACCAGGTAACCACAATTTTTTAATCTTATTATGTGATTGCTACCTATCCCTCCTAAAATTCATTTATTATGTTTTCACTTGATTTAACAAACACATTCGTGGGTTATCCTGTGCTCTTCCTCTTAACCGAGGCGCCAGCCCCCATGAAGAGCCACTCTCCCTAGATACCCAACAAACGTCAAAACTAAGGGTTGTACCATCATAATTTGAACATAGAATCACAACATAAAATCATGTGAGGCATTTCCCATCTCGCTAACAAGTACATAATCAAAATCTCACAAAGTTTCGTGCAACCGTTTCAAATTAATATCTTGCCATGTCAAGGGCACATAAAATGAGGGACATTGACGAACAATAAAATCAAGCCTCTGGAAGACTCTCAAAAGACTTACACCAGGGTTTCCTCATCAAAGAACTAACCACAATAATTGCAAGACCTCAAAGAAATATTTCCAATTCAAACATAATGAGTGAATACATCAAGATAAGAAAAACTACATCGAAACTACATAATCAATTTCGATACAAACTAAATTGGGAATCCAAGGGAGACCTCTATTTCCTCCACTCAGGATACCCATTACTCAATGAACTTTCAATTTGACTCATTAACAACTCAATTAGAACCATCAACCATGACAACGATACATTAACCAATTTACCACTCAACTCAAAAGACACCCAATAAATCATCATAAAAAACCAAACCATAATCTTCCTAAGAAAATAATAACCATTCAAGAAGAGTTCAACTTGCACAATAGCACCCCATTTAACCAACTTCACCCAAAATCCCATACTAACACGTTATTTAAAACATACCCATAGTAAATTAACACACCATCTAATAAACGATATTATAAGAGGTCAACATTTAAAAGCTAAACTAATTCCATCAACAACACATTACTACACAAGTTTTCTTCATAACTATATCATTTCCATAATATTCTAATGTCTACCAATTCTCATTATTTAATATAATCATTTGGTTTTAGAACCAAATCGAACATTCTACCCTAACGTTTGAAATATTCAAGTAACTATCCTCTATTCAATTTTAAGCTAGGAGGTGAACCGTTCTATACTAGAACCTTATTAAAAAAAAAACATCATTTCCACTAACTTCATTATAAAGAAATAATCTACCATCAAAATATTTACCATTATATGTGGGACTCCACCAACAATTCATACCGTTGTTAATAATAATTAACCAATATTCCACACATAATAACTTCTATTTGTAAATTTGTCTAACTTAACATTATGCGAACTAATGTAAACTAAAATATTCTCTTCTTCATATTGCCCTTCACTAATCTATTTTTCATATATCTTTTATCGTTCTATTGACTCTAAGTGCTACGACTATGTTAGATTGACAAAGAAATTAGAGGGATTACTTAAACCTTTAAAAATTTCCTGTTTTGGCCACGCATCGTAGATGAGACATATTGACAATGAAATCAGAGAGATTATTTAAAATTTTAAACTTCCTGTTATGTTCAGGTGCGACAGCTGAGATAGGTTGCAAAAAGAACCAGATAGTTTATTTAAATCTATACACCCTACCATGTTCAAGTGCGTTGTTGTGACAGGTTATCAATGAAATCAAAGAGATTATTTAATTTACTAGGTGCAGTTGTGATAACTTACCAAAGGTTTCAGAGAGACTGTTTAATTTTGTACAATACCTCAACTCTAAACGTTGTAACTATGACAGGTTACCATGTATATTAGAAAGTAAAAATTGGAATTTGGAAATATCGCCATTTTCTTGCATTAATGTCAAATCCCAAAAGTTATCCCCAAGACAGAAGGGAAGGAGAAAGGTGAGGTGCAAATACGTGACTTAAGAGTAGGAGAAATAATGTACAACTTTTCTTTTTTGAACTAGATGCATTTTTGTTTGGTGGCGAGAGACGCGCACAGATTTGAAGTTTGGGAGTTAAACTTCACCACGATCAAGGGTAAGCTCTCTATTATGTTAGTACATTGACAATGTTTATTTTCAAGTGTT
>VDFB02349703.1:0-15521 GCA_007258455.2 Sequoia sempervirens
CACCAGACTCTACATTGGTACTTTTGAGACTGACATTGGACAGTCTTATCAGAAGAAGATGGTTTCTTCTAAGTTTTGCATGCTGGACCCTGGTGTTGCTCCAACCTCTTTTCAGGAGATAGATGGCATCCATGATGGTACTCTTCTTACTCTTGGAAGTAAGTTAGGAATAGGATACTTGCAGTTGCTTTCTGATAGAGGTCTTGTTGACACAGCTAGAAAGGATAATGATGATGTTGCTACAAGACCAACTCATCCTATTGTGATTTGTGCTATGCTCCACGGGGACGCGTCCCCTGTGTTTTTATGCCGTTTCCCGTTCCGGGTACGAAACGGGGACGCGGGGACGGCTAGGAAACGTCCCCTGGCCGTCCCCTTTTTCCCTCCAAGTACCCGGTACTTCTAGGGGACTTTTGGCAAAAGGTAGGGGACGTAGGGTACTTCTAGAAGTACCCGAAACTTCCCAGCCGTCCCCCATCTGTACCGGGTACTTCTAGAAGTACCCTATGGCCCAGCAACAAAAAAAATACATTTTTATAAAAAATTAAAGTTTTTTAAAATGAAAAAAAGGCATGGGTGGGCCCACAAGGGACGCCCCATGCCACTTAACCTAATTTATGCCTTATATATGCCCTAAAATAGTTTACATAAAATATAATAGACTTTAAAATGGCATTCATACATTGATCTGATTATCAAATTTTGAGTTTCATTTCCTTAAATTTTACTGTCATAAAATGTTACAATATAGCTACAGCCTTACACATATTCAAACTGGAAACTAATATGGACAGATTTGCATATATATGATGTTGAGAATGGGCTACAGCAGTGAGGAAACTACAGATAACTAACTGATTGAATAACAGCAGCAACAACAATTTACAGATAATTATATATCTCAGACCAGACCTGGAATAAGCTCACGCCTGGGCCAAATAGTCACTAGAATCTCCTTGCAAATGAGTGCAGGTCTGAGTAATCTTCATGCCAAGGCATATCCCACTCCAGGTGACCAATATTCAAGCTAACTGGGCACAGATATTCACTCACAGCCACTGTGAAAGGATCCATGTCTGCTCACTGTTCTGAACTACGAGCTCACGTTGATATTAGAAACCTCTTCAAACCCAGTTGCTATGCCCAATATAGTAAAATGAGAAAAAGAAACTCATTTTTACATTTGGCTTGTGAAGTGAAGGAGAGCAAAAGAAGAGCAGCTGAGTGAAGGATTGCCAAACTAGTTAGTATCGTCAGACTCTAGCCTTACGTTGGGATGTTAATCCCAAAGATGCTATGCAGATTGAGGAGAATGCACATGAGGGATTGGTTGGGGTTCCATTGGTTGAGGCAGATCCTTCTATTGACATGGACATTGACACTAACTTAGACTCGAGCTCTAATGGCGAGGGCGATGCTGATTTAGACCTACCTTATGCTGATTAGGGACCTTGGACAGCGATATATTTTCTTAGTTTTATGTTTAGCATGTCATTTCATAGTTGAGACTTAGAGCCTTTGGGCATTTTGGTTATAATTATCAGACTTTTATATGATACGTGTGCACATCGATAATGAAAAGCATTTGAATTTTGTTAATTTGTTTGTCGATTCTCATGTGAAATCTCAATTCAAGTCTAATGATATGTATTAAGCTTATACAAATGTCTAGAATGAATGCTTTATCAATGTTATGCTATGAACATTTGAAATTTCTATATATTTTTAAAAAATTCCCTATTTTTTTATCAGCCGTCCCCTGTCGTCCCCTAAAAAATGACCCAAAAGTACCCCTGTACCAGAAACTCGTCCCGCCGTACCGGGTACTCCCCGTCCCCGAAACCCCGTGGAGCATAGGATTTGTGAGTTTCCTTCCGATGATAGCAGTATAGGATAGAGTACCCATGACCACTCTGGTTTTCCAGTGGTGCAGTCAAAGGAGTTTCACCTCGATTGCATTATGAGGTGTGCTTGTCAGTTTCCTTTCAGCCCACATACACAGGATTTGACCATGTCTTTGATGACACTAAGAGGTGGGTTGAATAAGGGGTGTTTTGATTCACTCTGGTATGATATATTTCCGTGTACAGGTGATGAGTCCAAATTTGGCAAGTCTTCAACTTCGTTCCCTCTTGCTGATTTCCTTTTATATCAGAACGTAGAGATTTGCTACATTTGGGTTTTAGAGGTTATTAGAGTGGCACAACAGAATGCAACAGGTGTTGGATTTCTGATTTATTCATGGGATCTAGATGGAGTTTGCTTATGGATAGTGTGGATGCATGTGGTTCATCTCCGCAGTTCTTGGATGGCAGAGCTCACTGATCAGCAGATGGTAGAGATCCCTGTGCACAATTTATATACAGATGATTTTCAGAACTGGGATCCAGGAGTTTATTTTTTGGACAATTGGCTTCACTTGATAGGGCTTGACAATGACAGGAACTTCAGCTGTATACAAAGGATGCTGGGTGGAGTTCTTTCCAGGATCATTTGGGATCCGAGTGGTTGGCGGTCGGACACAAATGGTTTGTTATTTAGACATCAGATGTTGTGGCAGTTGAGAGATATTGCAGTTGTAGGTTTGTCATGTCCCCTTCTCAGTGACATCTCTCAGAGGACAGGATTGGCCTATCACACGACCCTCGTAGGCTGATTGATTGGTGTTGGCGTAAAATCTAACACCTCTGGAGTGCAGGTTTGTATGGACAGCTATGTACACTACGCAATGAGTGCTCTTCAAATTAGGAGGGGAAGCTCCCTCGTTGTGCTGGAATGCATGGAAAAGAAAAGTAATCTAAGTCCTATCTTTTTGTTCTCAGCTGGAAGAGGCACAAGGTTAAGAAAACCAAAAACGTTGCAGCTAAGGATTTTCTGGTTTCGCAGATCATTAACTACAACTAAGCTAACTACTTTAAATCTATCCAGTTTCCTCAAGAAAACAGAGCATGAGGAAATGGAGCAGGGATGATTATAGACGATAAACGTGTTTAGATTCTCTACTTGAAGGCAAGGTGGCGCAACTATCATCTCAATCTAAACAAGCTTATTGGGCACAAAACAGATTTAAGGATTTACTATGGCAATCTTATGGAACCCTGTGTGGCATAACACTTGATTGAAATAGCAAAGTCTTCACAAAACAGCCTTTATCATCACAATCTCACGAAACCCTATGTGGCATAACCTTTGATTATAATGATAAAGATTCACAAAACAAATTTATCACCGTAATTTCTCGAAACCCTGTGTGGCATAACGATTGATCACAATGGTAAATATACATAAAACAGATTTATCATCTCAATCTCTCGAAACCCTATGTGGCATAACAATTGACCTCAATGATAAGATGTTCAAGTAGATTTATCAAACATAGAGGAATTTGCACCATGCCAATCTTATGGAACCACAGTGGCAGCATAACGCACTTGATCAAAGTGATAGTGCAAGACTTCACTGGCAGTTTTGTCATCCACAATCTCAAAATTATGTAAATAACCCTTGAAGTTATAATAGCGAGAACACATGAACAAATACCAAAAGAACGTGAGGGGCAAGGTGAAGTGACATATATTGTAATATTTCTATCTCAAACAAGAGTTTATTTCGTGAGCCAAAAGCTCATATTTATGCTCCACATCAAGGGTCTTAGGGGAACCCTAAAATCACCTTGAGTCATCTCTGATTCTCGCAATGCATGCAAGCTATGCGCCAAACCCTAATTAAGTAAACTATACAGTCAACTGGGAAACTACCCTCAGTTTAACTGAAACATCTAATCTAAAAATGGACAATTGTGCGAGCATGCACGTCCTTATTGAAAACGAGTTAACTGGAAGACTATCATCAGTTAACGTAAAACCCTAAAGAAACTCCAAGTGTGAAAGGCGAATCTCAGAATAGATATGCATGTGATGAAAACAGCCAGTTAACTTGAAAGGGTAACACCAAGTTAACTCCTGTGTGTAATGTCTATCCTGAGAGGTGGAAACTGAAGTCTACTGATCGTGATCTCGAACAATCAACCCCTCAACGAGGCTGTCAACTGCATCAGCATCTGAATGTCAGCAACTTGAGCAATCTTGGCAATCTTCGCACACTCAAACTAGCATTTCACTGACTGGCAACTTTGGCGGCTCTGTAACTGAAGTGATAGCCAACATCTATACGCAGCTTGATACAAATCGGTCTCGGCTTTTCTAAATCATGAATTAAGACGATTTGGTCTTGGGGCTCCGATCGTATTAATGCGTATACGAAAGTTAAGCACGATTGGTAGCCAGACCGGCTATGCTCGACAAGATTTACGGAAACTAAAATAACTGCGAGAGTTAAAATAGCCTTTCGAAGAATTATTTTCAGCGAAAAAATCGAGATATGGTTTATTAGAAAGGATTCTAAGACAACCCAGAATGTCAAATTTGCGAAAATTTAACTTCTACTTGATCGTACAGAGATTTTTCACTTGAGAAAATTAGTAACTCAAGAACGAACGTTCTGAAGTTAAAAATTCATGAAAAATCAAGCGCACAAATTTAACTCGAGGAAATTATATGAAAATGATCCAGATGTTTGAACTTGTTGAATTTGCCAATTTCAGGAACATGCGAATTGAAATTTGAGAGAAAACTGAGAATCAAGGAGAAAAAAGACTTTTTTTTATTATGCTCTTCTTTTGTGAAAATCGCCCTTGAATTCTTCAAATTGCTGAGAACTGTGAACTTTAACCTGCAAAAAGAATTGCTTGAGGAAATCACCTTTGGAAATAGATGAGAAATCTGCCTTTGTTTGAGAAATATGAATCTCCCTTGAAAATACGCCTTTTGAATGAAGAAAAACGTATTTTGCTTGAAAATACGCCTTTGCCTTGAAGAAAAACGAATTTTGCTTTAAATTTGCTTTGAAAATATATAAAATTCGATTTCCCTTTGAAGATATGAGTCTCTCTTTGAAAAATACGAACTTCTCTTAAGATTGGATTTTCTCTTGAGAAATACGAATTTCTATTGAAAGCTCTGTGAATTACAAATGATGGCGCCATGCTTAAAGAAGATGAAATTTGCACCAATTGAGCAACTGCAATACTTCAAAACCCTGACAAGAATAGAAGATCTCTGATTGGCCCATTTCAGTTGAACTGCCACTGACTGGAAGTTTGGATTAAAATAAATAATAAAATATTTATCATGCAAATAGCAAAGGCGCCAAAAATAGAAATCGCCACTCAATGCTAAAATATGCAAAATATTTGAAACTCCAGTTGACAATTGAATGAAGCTTTAGGCTTCACCGTTGGACTTCACCGATTCCGAAAAGTCATCTTTTGAGCTCATAGGCGTCCATTTGCTCAAGATATTGCACTTTTTATTAACTTCCTATTTAATAGCTGACAGCACTGTTACGACTGGCCAACTTCGTCACTGATTTCCGGATGACCGGGTGATGCTGAGACTGATCTGGAGAATTCATCGGAAAGCCTACTGAACAAGGAAGAAATGTCTGCTGGGAGACAATACTGCAAAATCCATCGTTTAACCCCTTGAAAAATTAGGCGCCTTTGATTAAATTGCTTTTACGGGTTCCAAACTTGGCCATTTCTCAAATTGCCATCTGATGCTTCAAACGGCTGCCGACGGTGAACGGTGAACCCTGCTGATAAGCAACGAAGCTCACTGCGTGCCTGGAGACATTCTGCATCCAACGACTGTACATATGACACCTGAAAGCTGAATTAAGGGCTTCAAAAGTAAAAGCGCCCCTGGCTCATGGTTGTACTTTTGTTATTTTAACGAAAGTCGACCTTCCATCCAAGTACCCTACTTTGACCTCTGGTAACTGTAGCTGGGATGACCCGATTCAGGCACTATCTGTTTTAACGGACAGCCAGGAGGGCCTACAAGAGAAGTCCTTGGAGGTGACGAGGCAAGAAAACTGCTTCTAAGACCTCAAAAACTCCAGTGCGTATTTTAAATAAAATTACCGCTCCCAGACTTGGTCATTTTTCAGACGTCTTCTCTTTGTAGTATGACACCAAAGACCTCGCACGCACGAGCGACTGCCAAATGCTGAAGGCTGACGGCTATGCTCGTTGGAAAGATAAATTGATTACGCTCAATAGTCGTGAAGACTTCGAACGCGAACGGGCTCATCTGACCAGCCTAAAGGCTAGGCGCCTTAAGACTATGAAAATGCACTGAAAACCATTTGTTGGTCGGCCCGTAAAATTACGTGCTTAGTAGAATCATACGACCACCAGGAGCGTCGGATTGACAAAGGCTGAATGATGCGTTCGGAGACTAGGCTAAATCTCTGATGTCGTGAAGACTCGTAAATTCGGCATCTGGAGGGTCCTTTAAGCCAAGCCACGGCTTGTACCTTGGGCATAAGCGGGCTTCGAAGCGTGAAAACTCCATTTAAAATTTGATCTTTGGGCCGCGCTGAACTCTACGAGAGTCGGATGGCGTAGCTTGATATCGTCGGATAAGCGGACTAGTTGTGAACAAATTGACTGCATCCGGCATCGAAACTGTCGAGATTTACCCCTGCTTCAAGATGGGCGCCCTCAGGCTAGAGGCGCACTTTTGCCTGGAAAAGACAAATTTCTCATCTCCTAAAATTTAGGGATTTTAACTTCTGTCGCGATTTGCCGGAGTGTGGTTCTCGGAACGCCTCGCTGGATAGCTCGAACGGATAGCCAGACTAATTCTGAAGAGATTGACTGGATGCTTGAACATTTTAACCAGAATCTTAACCTCCAATAAACTGGGCGCCCCTGAGCTATACTTGCGCTTTTGGGCTTTTCCTCTGAGAAATCTCCATGATTTGATCTTTAAAAACTCTGTTTTGATCATTGAAAATACCGTCTGCAATATGAAATGTCGTCGTGAGATGCTCCTTCGTCGTGAAGATCTTCATTTTGAGTCTCTGCTTTAGGTTTTGTTCAATATAACTGACTTTGACTGACAAACTATTGACAACAACTCCATGCTTGACATTGCCCAAAACTGTGTTTTACATCAAATTAGCAAGATTTAGACTTTAAAATGCAAAATGCCTTGATGAAGCAAAAAAAACTTGGTTTGGGTACAACAATTGGATAGAGGGTCACTTCGGAGCTTGGCTCAGCTTCAGTTAGCAGAGATTGATCAGTGGTCTTTCGTTCTGGCTCAATCGGAGGCTTTTTGCAGAATTGTTATTTTTAGCAGTTCCTGGCAGGCAGTGTGGGACCCCTGCTATTTTTAGCAGTATGGCTTTGGCGGCATCCGGAATCACTTCAGAGTTCGTCAGCATCAGACGGATCAGTAATCAGATGAGTAACGAGGAAAATATTAATATTTAATTGTATTGATTAAATATTAATTATTTAATGATTTATAATATAAAGTTATAATGTTATATTATAACTTAAGTGATTTGCCTTGAGGGGTGCGCCATCATTAAAGGGGGCCAGTTTGACATTTGATTTATATTAAAATATTCAGCAGGAGACTATTGAAATATTAAAATATTAAAATGTGAATATTTTATCAAAACCCTATTCTTAAGGAAATCGCACTTTTCAGCATAAGAGAGGATTTGCCTTGGGTTTTGAGCCATTATGTGATTATTGGATTTTGAGAACTGATCAAATTGATCTGAGCACAAACTTTAGGGTTTGAACTCGACTTCCTTGGGGAACGAGCCATCTCCAGCGGAAAGCAATTCAGAGAGTGTGAAATATCACTTGATCTATTGCCAGCAGAGGTTTTCTCATACAGAGGAAATCACAGAACTTCAGAGGATCGATCAACTACAGAGTTTTCTACAGTGTTTTGCATCCAGAGCATTTTATTCACTAAGGCGCCCTAATACAGAGACTTGGAAGGTGATTTTTAAGGAGGCCGTACAAACTTCAAGGCTGTTTCTGACAGGCCGTACTTTCCTGTCAGGCCGTACCTGTCAAAACACGTGTTTCTTTCTTTAGAGAGAAACGCCTCTCATATTTGCTTCACACTTGCATCAAAGGAGGCGCCAACCATCTGGGAGTCATCAGAGATCATCAATCAGAGGGAGAAGAGCATTAATTGACTTAGCCATACAAATCTGTACTTCAGTTGCAGCAAATATCAGGTTCTTTAAATATTGAAAATTCATTGTTTAATTCACTGCATGTATCTGGGTATTCTTGTAATCAGTAGAGAAGATCAAATAAAGATACTGGCATCCATATTCTATCAATTCCAAAGTTATATTTTTTTTATTGAATTTATTTCAATTTCTTGCAAAAGCCGTACTTTTCATTTATTGTCAAAAACCCCAAAATTTGCAAAAAAATCACAAAACATCAAAAACCTTCAAAAACTTCAGAAAGTCAGCCAGAGACAGAAAAAGGGGAAACTAGGGTTTCTACAAGGTTGCTTGGGGGCAAGCAACTCCGGGAAGGGAGGACTGTAATGTCCCTTCCTTAGACAACTCAGTCTATAGCAAAGGTTGGCCTACTATTAGGGTTCCCGTAGGTCAGCAACATGGTTAAGGGACCCAAGCGAGGGCTGTGGAGTCTAGCTAGGAGCCTTATGAGCCTTTCAGTTTGGATTTCAGTTGATGAATCCAAAGATAAAGTGAAAATATTAAGGTTGCTTTAATAGAATAGTGAAAAGTGAATAGTAACTGAAAATCAAAAGGTGAATAGTGAAAAGTGCCCCCACCTTAGCAACTCAAGTTGTTTTTAAAAAATGGCCTTTTTCTTTGGATGAGGAAAGACCTTCAAGGGAATATTTTATTGATTTTTATCAAAAAGTCCATGAGAGGTTATAAAGCAAAGTGTTGGGCTCTTTTTTGGGCATTCTACTCTCATTTTTACAAAACACTTTGTAGGTTTGAGCTCTGGAGAAGGGTTTCAACATTCCTTTAGCCTTCTGGGAACGAAAAATCTCAAAGGCTATTGTGGATTGGACGAAAACCTAGTTTACCTTTGGGAAGGACCTACCTTGGGTCTTCATTTGGGCTTTATTTGGATGAGTTTCAAATATATATTTTGCAGATCTGAGTTTGCAGCAATATTATATCAGTATATTGCAACAGATCAGGGGCAGCCATAAGCAGTATAGATCTTCTCAAGGCCTTGGCAACTCATTTTATACTTTATCTCAGCTATTGCATCATTTCAAGAGTCACAGGCTTCAAATCCTAGGTGCTACGAAGGGTTTCATACCAATTATCGGATTTGATTCGCATATTAAGTTAGCTGGAAATTCATATCAGACCCTGGGGCAGATTTGTGAAGCTGGGAAGAAGTTGAAAAGGGGTTATCCTTGCTGTTCAAGTTTATATCAGATTGTTATATGCAGATTTGTGGAATGTACAATGATATTTGAGCCAATAAATTCATCATTATTGCTCTCTATTTAAATTGTATGACTCATTTAAGTTTTAGTAGCAATTTCATTCCTTCTAGTTTGCAATATTGTTACATAAATCAACCTTCAGCAAAAACATACAAAAAAAATTAGAAAAACGCAAAAAAAACGAAACAAAAACAAAACCCTTCCTATTCGCTGGTCAAAGACTGTGAAAAGACAAAACTCAGAAAATCAGATCAGATTTTGGTTGGGGATCTTTCATGTTCTGACTTTGGTTGTAATACAGGAGATCATTGTCACTCATCTGCCTAAACATGAAGCACTGATCCACAGGATGGCAGGATCTTCTGCTCTGATACCATTGAAATATGCCTCTTAATTTTTTCCCAAGATTTTCACAACACAAACCAGCACTACGCCAATTTATTAGCATTAGCTTCCAAAAGATAATCAAACTAAATGAACTCAATGCCAAGAATGTTCACCAAGATCCTTTAGAAGGCGAGGTGATAGCATATGGCGGAGGAAACTAAGCTACAACTGAAAATTGAATTTCAACTCAATGCAACTAGGCAATGATCCAGCCATAAGAGTTTCCACGATACCACTTAATTAGTGGGGCGAAAAACATTACAATTCAAAACAATTCATCCACCTAGTGGGCATCCACTCAACAATGGGAATTCACCACTTAAATAGTGGGTGAATGATGAAGATACAATATCAGTTTTTCTCCTCACTGGCATTAAACCATCCAGGGGTTACAATGTTGTGAATTAAACACAAATAAATGCTGAAATAAGGATAACTAGAACAGTACTACTGTTACCATCATTTACAATGATCTTATTACAATGATTATCATTATAAATCTGCTCCAAAATTGCTGCAATAACTTTACTATATCTCTGATTACAATGATGAACTGAAAACCAAAGGAATATAGCATGAAAAGGACCATACCAAGTCTGATTTACAAACCAGCAAACTGTGTTTCTCAAACCAGCAGCTATGCAAACTTCCAAATGTTAATAACTCCCACAAATCTTCACCAAATCACCTAAAATTGGAAGCAATTAACCACAAGAATCAAAGCAACCTGCACACATGAGAAATACCTTGCAAAGAAGCCACCAAATGGAGGGAACAAATCCCAATGCTAGCTCAAAGAAGTGGTACAACCCTAGAAGAGGGTGACCTCGCTAGATAAAATCACAAACTCCAAAATAAAATCTGATAATGTAGCAAGAGGGGCGCCATGAACATAGGAAAGTGTTGAATCAATACCCACAACCAAATAAAATTTATTCAAAGAGCTGTAAATGAAATTCTACTTTAGCCATTGTTGAACCAGCAACATAAAACTGGAAAATATTACCAAATTTTTCAATATCTCCTGCAATGAAGCTCAATTATGTACTTTCGGATGAAGCACACTCTCAATCAACCATCTAGGGAACCATAGTTTTAGGCCCGAAGAATGGAGTAGAATTGCTAAGCTTCTCCTTAGTCGGGTTATGAATTCAATCCAACATTTCGATATAATTTTCCAAAGATCCCAAGTGAATGAGCAATGGCCTGCTTTTATAGAATTGAAGATGACTGTTGGCTTTCCATCTTCCCCAAAAGGGACACCCATTTTACTTTTGCAATAATTTAATTTTTAAAACATTTAATTCACCTTTTTCTCCTCTTCATTTTGGTGTTCAAGTTTTTTTAATTCCTTCATGAAGCGTCTTCCCTTAATTGCCCCCTTTTAAAACAATATTAAGTCATTAATCTAGGCCATGGTGCCTAAAATGAATTTTAAAACATTAATGACTTAAAATAAATCATTTCACCAAAATGAGCCCCAAAATGCTGAAAGCCAATTATGCTCCAAATTGCACTGCCCAAAATGGAAACTGAGCTGACTGCTGATGCTACTGCCCAAGATGGCACTGCCAAAAATAGAACTTACTAAAAATAGTAAATTCTGAAAAGTTGCCCAATGCCTTTGCATGATATACCACTGCGAAGCTCTTTGAAAACCCAAAAAGAATCCGCAATCCAAAACTCGAAACTCCAATGTACTAGCTAAAAATAGCAAGTACCGGAAAAGATTGCCAAATGGAAATGCATGACGCACCATTCCGAAGCTCTCTAAAAAACCCAGAAAACTCCACTAGACATGCATCATAAACTCTAACATTCAAACCTTCAAAAAAGCTTTAGAACCCCTATAAAATAGGAAACCCTAATTTTATCTCTGACGAACCTACGGGCTTCCGGAAATAGGCTATTGTCACCGAAGGGTGTATGGCTAAAATGGGGACATTACATTGGAAGACATCATCATATGTGCTATCAACATGCCCATCATAAGCACTGGCGTTATCCGTCTCATAGGATAGCTCTAATGGTGTATTACAAGTCGTTGTTTGGACAACCTCATTGCACACTTCCTCTACATGAATAGATGCATGTACATCCAAAGAGTCATCCTGGAATTCCGACAAATAGCCATCATGAGGTATGGTATCCTTGTCACCAATAGCTATTGGTTTGCACCCCTCATCTTTCTTCCCAACTGATAAATGAGGCTCCAACAACTCAAGGTGCTCTAACAATGTTAGATTCTTTTGATACCCTTGAAAAACTCGTACAACCTCTGCCTTGAGTTCCTGATTTGTCTTCATTTTTCTCAATCCAACAACCTGCTGAGATTGATAGATGAGTGTTAGACTCAATAAAGCAACTGAAATTACCCCTTTTACTAATCACCCTCAGGCTGGCAAGATGCACAACTCTAATACCACTGTAAAATCCCCTCCTGGTTTTGCACGATATCTTTAAATGATTTTCATAGTTTGACATATTTAAACATTTTGTTAAACAAATAGCTTGCTAACTGAACTGAATATTGTCAATGAGTTTGAGAATTGCAAATCACGTATAACAACATTAACAAGTAGATAATTCTATTCATGGCACTATTTTAGTTCATTAGTTTATCAATTACAACCGAATGAGGCATAGAGCCCTCAACATTAATATTTTTGAGTAGTGAAGTTGCAGTAATACACATACATAGAAATGCTACCTCAGTTATAGACTAAAATACCTGTTGTAGCAAGAATTCAAGGAATGGCGGCTTTGCAGAGGCTCCATGGCTTGTAGCTAATAGATAGAAGAATGACCAAGGTTGATGCCTGGTATATGAAGTCGACCCTTGTAGAAATACATGCCCAACAATCCCTGTTATGCTCAGATGACCATGGCTTCCCCCTATAACACACTTGAAGCAGGTTACACCCTCAACGCTGGACTCTTTAACAGGCCCGCACCCTTCTATTAGACCCATGACCTCATAATGTGCAGCAACGCCAGTCCCAGTCATATAAATCTCATGCCAAACCCTTTGCAATGATGAATGCAGGATATGCAGCCAGACTAAGCCACCATATATTGCAGAAATAACCCTTCAATATGCAATGCCAGGATACACTAATTTTTTGTGCCCATGACTAGCTCAGAATATGAACACCAATATGCAATGATCTACCCCAATCTGTATACCATTTTTTCCTTGTTCCCATAGTATGCATTCTTAAAGTGCAGTTTAAAGGTTTTTTTCTGATTTTTGTTTGAAAGATATTCTTGTACAAGCATACCAATGAACAGAATTTTGTACCATAATTTGCTATCAGATTTATTCAATAGAATAACATATAGATATTCGATTGAACAACAATTACAAAGTTTAAGTACAGTGCATGCTTTGACCTTTGTTTTGTTGAAACGTAGTTGGACATCAAATGATTGGTAAATCTGGAGACGCTTCAGTACTAACATCACCTCCTTGTGCTTGAATGGGTTAATCGAACAAAATCAATGACTTGAAATGGCATAGCAGATCACACGTATTTCATGTAATATACAGCTTCTATTCTGTCGAGTCCTATATATATATATATATGTTCTCCGTTTCACTTGGTAAGTTTCGGCTTCACACAAACCCGTTTGATGATTGTCGGCTCCAACACTTAATAGACTTTCAAAAACCTCACCAACTATAGCCTTAATAGCCACGGTAGTATGCTCAGAATGATTGCACACCTCCAACTGATACGTGGATTATTTCTCAGTAAGACTAGAATTAAAATCACAGCTCCGGCAACGCCAGGGAGTCTCACGGCAAATACAAATTACTGGTATATATATATCATCGAACACCACTATGATAATCACTATCCGTCACACCTTTGACCAAAAGTTTTTCTTTTTCCTTTCCCATAATGTTACCGCTTGAAATACTACCCATTTTCCCTTCTGCGATTACAACTAAAGATCTCCCGTTTTTACCAAAGGCTTCCCAAATAAAGTTCAATAACTCCCGTCTTTATTCGGCAAACTACAAGCAATGTCACTCCAACAACAAACTCTGATCACAAAAGATTCTAACACTAAACCGATCAAATTTTCTCAACCTTCCTCATGATATTCTTTGAAGTGAATGCTTCAGTTGACTCAAACCAAATTAACATAAATATCCAAATTCTGATAACTCATTCGATGAACCTCATTACCCAGGGTACATCTGTCAGCACCGAAGGCAACCAAATCTCCACAGATAATCACGTTTTCTGTAGAGTCCCAAAAGCTCTGTCCAACCAAATAAAAAAATCCACTCTACATCAACTCCCATTGAGCCAAAAACTCACCTTCCCATTTTGAATGTAACTAACATTCATTCTTGAAATGTTTTCTTGAAGGTTTAATTAAAATCTTAATTTAAAGATCTCTTTTAGCGAGCACCTAAGGGACTCATTTTAGCTAAGACCATTAACACCTTTTTTGTCCAAGAGGCCATAAATTAATGCTTTATAATCACAAATAAAAAAGCCAAGCTTTAATTAATTAATTTATTTTTTAAATCAAAATATGTTAAAGGGGGGACATTACACAATACATATATGCACTACCAATAAGGACGCCACAATATGAATCAACCAGCCATATACTCCACCATGTAAATCGCTGATGCAGGAGCATCAATTTTTCTCTTCCAAAATTTTGGCTTGCACCTGATTTTCTTTTCTATTTTGGTGTTCTTGCTTTGCTCAAATTTTTGGTTTGTGTTAGATTTTTAGGGGAAAGCATGTGTGAGTACCAAGTTCTGATTAGCACGTGTTTTGCATCATTCGTTCTATCTTGTTAACTATTTGCTACCCCATAATAGGCGCCTCTAAACATGGTATGAATGTCCATCAAAGCGTGAATGCTATAAACACTCGCATCTCATTGCGCAGGTTTGAGATTAATTTTCGCTTCAATGCTTGAGCCGCGAGTGTATATACTAGAGTCTCCAAGAACACATAATGACTAGCAAAGAGATTCCACCTCATGGGATGCAATGATCTTTGGAACAAGACAAAGAAGATGGTATCTCATGGAAGGAAAAGATTGTTGGATAGTGTGCCATGAAACAAGTGCCACGTGGAAAGCGTTGAAACAAGACAAGAATTTGTTATTGTGTTAAGTTTCAGTTATCGTGGGAGGTAGTTAGAGAAAATAAGGGGGCATCGACTTGTATGAGGAGAGCATCATGGGCAGAAATGAGAGGGCCGATAGTGTTTAAAGAGGAAAAAATCAATTATTAAAGGGAAGTTAAAAACATTTGTAATTTGAGTTGCATGGGAGCAGATTGCATCGTGGAAAAGGAAGGAGGGATAGTTGCTGTTTTGTGTGGTAAAAAGAGAGCAGAATGAAGGCGTAGTGGATGGGCATTCAGTGGGACACCATTGACAGTAGCTACAAGGGCACAATATTTCTACCTTGGATAATTACATTTGTGTAGAAGGTAGTTAAATTGCTTCTTTTCTAGTGAACCATGAATCTTTCTAGAGTGCTGTTGTAGTTGGTGTTGTTTTCCAGGTAAATGATCTTTTATTCTCTTGAAAACAACTGTGGTGATGCTCATTGATAGAGCAGTTTGATAGGTAATGGTGTTTAGTTTCTTGTTCCTCCAATAAGCCAATATCATGGTACATGATTTTTCTGTAGACTTCTAGTTGTGAATGATTGATTTGTTATACCTTCATGATCACTGTTTAAAAACTGGAACTAGAGCAAGACAAGATAGCCTAGTTTGCAAGATAGTTTAGATTGCATTAACGACCAACCATCAATCGCCCTAAC
>VDFB02349703.1:30338-69378 GCA_007258455.2 Sequoia sempervirens
TTTAACAAGACTTTTACTCATTTCTTCAAAATGTCTTAAGTATAACAAAATTTTTAATTTTGGGGTACAACAAGTACCTTGTTTGAGGAGGCAAGGTTGGACAAAACTACAAACTTCATCAAAAATCCATTGCAATAGGGTTGATTGCGAATGAAGATTAGAAACTGTTTAGGGTGTTTTTTGTTGGTGGCCCCTATGTTGATCTTGGGTCCCATAGGCTTCTTTGGCCTCGTGGAAATTATTAAAATATTTCATTTCATATCACTATAGCTCTCTAATATCCACCTTTTTAAAACCCATTCAACCTTTGACAATAGCTAAACAACCTACGGTTAAGATTAAACACTATGTCTTAAAAAGAAAGCTTGCGATTAGTTTTTGACAATCCTATATGATATAGGAGTCTCCTCTTGATAACTTGATGATAGTTCCATATGCCGTGACCTCCAACCTTGGGTGACTTTTAGCCTTGTATAATTGTCGGCCAGATCAAAATATTCCTATATTCATTAGGACTCATTAGCTTTATCACTTTTTGACTCCTGAATTGTCACTTACGGTAGCTATGACTTATTGAACCAACCAAGATCTCCCTATATGGTATGGAAATCCATGAATTGGTACAACTGCTACATAATTTTCAATAATAAATTTCAAATACTTGTCTGCAGTGGAATGGGCTTCACTTCTACTCATATCAACTACTCATACCTGGAGATAATATTTGAATATTCCAAGACAAACATCAGACCTGTGACTGAGATTCAATTTGAAATCTTTAATTACAATTTTAGATTGAACTCTAGATGAATCTGCTCGGTTTGACTAGGAAGAATACTTCTCCAAAACCAATTTACCCTTCCTAGGATTCAAAAATTGCCCAAATTTCACAATAAAAAATGAAAATAGCTAAAGATGTGAAATTTCCCTTTGCACTCCCCTTTTATATCACTTTCAAACTTCCAAAAATTTTTGCTTTATTTTTCATAAAGTGACTTTCATAATTTTACTTTTGGGCCCCACAAAGTCACTTTATAATCAAATGTTCAACTTTTATAAAAATAATTAATTAAATTAAAGTTGTTTGTAAAATAATAATTTAAGACAGCTTAATTTAATTAATTAAATATTCTCTTACCAACATCCCAATTAGCCTACGGGAATTAAGTAGACTTAGGGTCCTCTCCAACACTCACTCCTAAGAAGGGGACATAACATCTGCTGAGTAAATGCAGTTTTCTTTTTATATGAAGAATATTTTCCTGCATTTTTTAACCCTATTGAGTATGCAGAGTAAGCAGACTCGCCGAGTATGAATACGAGTATTGCAACTTTAATTGGTACATTTCAAGTAGTGGGGCCCTTTGAGGACATAAATAATGAAAAACACATTTCGAGCTGTTAATTTAAATTAACCAAGTTATTTGTAGAGTATGTCCAAGAACACTCATGTGATTAGGGCATTCACGATGTCCCAGATTTCAAGAGATACTCTATAACAGCCTTGTTAACATCCCCCAGGATGTCCAACGCACTCCATCACATTTGGAAAAAAAAATCATGTTTCCAAGGTGTCATACATGTAACATTGGTAATGCATCTCAGACATTCAGGGACACATCTCCCTGCAACCCTGTAGTATTCTTTCAAAATTTTGGATGGTTGCAAAAGCAGCCTTTTTCCATTCCTTTATAATTTATTTACTATGCACTATAATAACTGCTTGTTTATCCATTTAATAGAGCTTCTGAAACCATATTGATTCTTGTTCACCAGATATTGGAAACACAACTAGTGCTAAGCTTTTCAGTTATAAAATGTTGAAATTATGCTGTTATTTATTTTGAACTCTTAAATGTTACATCTGAAAAATTTGAACTGCTCTTTACTATTGTTTGCATTCCTCATAACTCTTTTTTTTGGTTACTGCACGTGAATTACTGTATCTTTTTAACTACTTAATTTGACCATCACGGAATATTTTATTTCATGATGTTTGGTGCATACATTACAGCAATTACATTAAACGGCCTAAGAATGAAAGCAAAAAGCAGGTATTTTTTTTATGTGTTATCAAAATTATTGGGAATCAAACTTAGGGGAGAGGGTCCAGTAGATGCCCATGTTCCAATAGTCGCACATCAATACATGAAAATTAAAATTCTAGTAAATATTCCACATCCAATCAATAGTCCCCCACTTGTGCATGTATAGTTAACCATTTTTTTAGTGCGTTTGGTGGCTATAGCACACAATTACTGGGGCATTTGTGCGTAGGTATTGGTCGACACCTTTATTAGAGGAATATGTATTAGAGGAGTAGTGCAACTTTTTTGGTGATCGTAGTGTACAATTACTGGGGCATCTATGCATAAGAATTGGGCAACACCTCCAAATGACCACTTTTGGACCTTTGTGCACGTAAAGACTCGTCCTATGATCGTCATAACTACCCAGAAGCTGAAACAATAGCTTTAAGCTCTTATGTTACATACAAAAAAACCCAAAAATAATCGTAAAAATCTAATGTATTGTTTAGGAGCTTAGGGTGCTCGAAGTTAGGGTGGGTGGCTATTGGATCCTCTCCCCTAGTTATGAACTATGGAAAATATTTTGTTCATTAGGTGCAAAGGGACTACAGTGTTTAATGCATGAATGCAAGCAGTAGAACAACAATTAATAGATAAAATTAAGTTTGTATTTGTTTATTTAATAAGGATAAAAGCCAGGGTTTTGAAAGGAAATCTCTTAGAAAAATATAAAGATAACAACATGACAGCTTAGAATAGAAACCGACAACAAACAGGCCTGCAAACTGAACCAGGTGACACAGAACCAGAAAAGCAGTCAGCAGGGACCTAGCTGACAGTCAACTAACAATCATTACCAGACAAACAACAAACAGGCCTGCGAACCAAACCAGATCACACATAACTAGGAAACAGTCATCAGAGATCTAGCTGGCAGTCGGTCTCCAGTTATTTCCATCTAACTTTCTTTCGAAATTTGTCTTTACTATTTGTAACAGTTGTCCATTCCTCTGAACAGTCATCTTCGTCCCCCTGCAAACCAAGGGGGAAGTATTCCTCAGGGCACCAGAATGTCTAGACATATATCCCTCCCAGACCTTGAAAACCTGTGGCACACAGCCTCTTTTATTCTGTTTGGCCTTTTTAGTTGTTTATATTAGTAGTAAACATTTATTATTGTGTTTTTCCATTTGTCAATTCTGGAAGGTAACAATGGTTAGCAGCCTATTGGTTTATAATGTAATGCTAAGTCAGCCTACTTTATTTGGAACAAATCAATTCTTGTACAATAAAAATTAATGCACTTCTGTTGGAAGTTAGAATATACTAACATCTAACTTTGGCTGAATATTTTACACGCTCATTAATGGTTTGCTTGCCCAAAGGTTCATCTAACAAGTACAGGATAGATCATACTAATGAATTGGATATGGGAGACAATATTTCAATTTCAAGTGAAAAAGAATTGGACATGAGAGACAATGGTTCCGTTTCATGATGAAAATGAGTAGTTTCTACTATTAATGAGTGGAATCAGCAGGTCAGGATGTTATCATGTTTTCCGAAGCTTAGTGCTATCAGGGTTGGAACCCTACCCAAACAACATCCCATGAGCAATCACAGTTAGTGTATATGAAGATTTAATGGCAAGCATATAATATTGAGCATATAACTTATGCATCCAAACATGCGGACACCCATGTGTCCCATCCTCAAACAGTATGCTAGATAATTCTCTCAAGTAGAACTTTACAAAAATACACAATGTTTTCATTTTAATTTGATGGTTGTTAAAAATTCAAAGGCTTGCCATATCACATGGATACTATCCTTTCTGAAGAATGGAAAAAGGACCATGCACTTGGTGATTTGCACTTATGTTTACAATGAGGTATAGTGGTTTCCTTTCATATTGCACATTGCTAATTAATTTTGTTCTTAGTTTTAATTATCCACAGGTGGTTGTTTGCATTCTAGATTCATTTTTGTTTTGAAGGACACAGTTAATTGTTTCAAACTACAGAAGTGCATATAATTTGTAAAGTGTATACCTAAATTTTGTATGACTGCAGTATGTAATAGTTGCATAATTGTTTTCTTTGAATGATATTTCTGACTAGGCATTGCAGGTTGTATGGTGGGAGATGAGAATGATTGTATTCCTGGTCTAGCACAAGTTGCTC
This sequence comes from Sequoia sempervirens, assembly GCA_007258455.2. NCBI lineage: Eukaryota > Viridiplantae > Streptophyta > Pinopsida > Cupressales > Cupressaceae > Sequoia > Sequoia sempervirens. The sequence goes on from VDFB02349703.1 coordinate 34,552, forward strand.
CGGCTTTTGGTAGAAATACTGCTGTTAAACTACTAAAAAAGTATGGCTCCTTGGAAAACTTGTTAAATGCAGCTGCTATTCGAACAGTAGGCAGACCATATGCTCAAGATGCTCTCACTAAGCATGCTGCCTTCCTTCGCAGAAATATGCAAGTCCTAAGTTTGCGCAGGTGGGTGCATCAATTTAGAATATTCAATACTGTATTAGGGTAGCCTGTAGCAGACTCTGACTCCCTTTAATCTCAGGGATGTACGTGTGGACCTTGAAAACGATTGGTTTCATATAAGAGATACTTCCTCTGATGTTGCGGCACTTTCAAAGCTTGAGAGAAAACTCAGTGAACTTCAACAAATTCCAAGCGAATCGTATTCTAATACATCTGACATTTGGTACAAAAATAGCAAAGCTACAAAAATAACCGGTTGATGCATTCTACAGATGGAGCAATTCCTAGCTTCTTGTTCAATGTATTTTATGTAAAAGATTTTGTAATGACTAGCACTGCAGTAGTTCTTACACACAATAGGCTTGGATTGGAGCTTGAAAGTCTCCTTCTGTTGTCCGTGTAAAGCTTTTCCATGAAAATTTGTGATGTCATTCAATATAATAATGAGTTAGGGACTAATTTTCTTTTAACGTGTCTTCGGATGTTAGAAGATTATACAATATAATGAGTTATCTATCATAAAATGCTGGTATTCAGGGAGGACATTATCATTCAAATATATGGTGTTTGAATACCGTTTGCAAGTATTTGAGATTGCAGAAAAGTGTGACTTTCTACGTTCGTGAATGCATGTTTGATAATCAACATTTATTTTTCTTGTAACGGAGACATTCGTCTCTCTGTAACAAGAAAAATGAATTGGAAAGAAGCTGGTGGATCTTATCTTCTATATAATCAAACAAAAAATGGAGAAGCCCAATCATTACATACTACATATTCTTTTTCAACTGGCTGACACCAAAGCTGAAGCACAATATATGGGCGGAAAATAAAGAATGGTACGATTGAATGAATGAATGATTTTAATAACGTCCACGAGACCATCAGCCTATGGGACCCAGAGTCTGATCTTTAACCATTTTCAGGTTCCTTTCAATGGCTACTCTCCTATTATGAATCTTGATCAAGAAGCTAGCCATCTTGAGAAGTCTTGCCTCTTTAAAGAGCTCATTTAGATTATCCACCTTCAAGTTGCTCTCATAATGGATACGAATATCTTCATAAGCTGCACACTCGAAGATAAAGTGACATTCGGTCTCAACCACCCCCTTGCTACAGAAAATACAAGTTCTTTGCTCCCACTCTTCCTTGGGGACAGTCCACCTACCTGTCTCACATCTAAGACGAGACCCAGTCCTTAGCTGCGCAACCAAAAGCCTAGCCTTACCTTTGATTGGGACCCTTAGGTAGTCTTTTTCATCATGCTCCCCCATGGGGTTGAACTCTTTGATATAATGTGCCTTTTTGCGACCAAGCTGCTTTGCCCACATAGCAGCTCTAAACTTTTCAAACACAAACTTTTTTATCTCACCATTAGTATTAGGACATTCGTGTAACCTAATGTCCCACTTTCTCAACCACTTGCTATTTTGTTTCATCCAAGTTTTGTTCCTATGGTTTAGCTCCTCTTCAACAACCATTTTGGGCCAGCGTTCCATATCCATGTTTTCAACTTTTTTTAAATAACTTATTAAACGAATCACCATTGATGCCTCCATCAGAAACATCCCAGCTTCAGCCAAAAGAATCTCGTAGGGAACCGAAGACTTGACTTTGATACTAGTAATGATTAAGTGCTTTTGAATTCTTTCAACTTGCCTCCACTTGCTCAATCCGATGCATTTCATCTATTAAAAATGCATTTGTACCAGGTTCAAAGTGAAAATCGTAGAGATTAAAGCTCATAGAACTTGGAGATTATAGAAATTATCCAAAAGGCAGCATTATTGTTCTCTACTAGAAAGATAACCTAGGGCTGGGGTTCTCGTTCCTTATATTAAAATGATTCCTTTGTTATATTAAAAAGTAAGTGCTTGTACTAAGATTCAAAATGAAGACAAAGGGTTTTAAGGTTATAGAATGTGGAAAAATTAAGTTGGAGGTGTCATTGGTGTGTTGAATGGGAAGTCTACCAATTGTTATAATAAGAGATGATTTATAAAGAATCTAGGAAATTGGGGTTCACATTCTCAACAAATGTGTTCTACAAGTTGTCTTGGACTTCATTAGTTTGAACCTATGCATCTTGGACTTCTTATTACACACTCTATAAAAATGTATTGGATTTAATAAAATGAATTTTATATTATTTAAAAATAAGAGGAATTTTTTAATAATTTATAATAAGAGATGATTTATAAATCAAGTCAATTTATGAATTTATAATAAAATAAATTTAGTTTTTGTAAAAATTCATGGAAAAATAGAGTCTAAAATAAAATCATAGAATGAGACTTATATAGATACACTTAAAAAAAGAGTATTGCATTTTTTTGACATAGATAAATAATTATGAATGAAGTACACATAATCGATAAGAATGAAACTCATTGTGTAATTTATGACTATTTTATATTTTAGATGGAATTGGGGGTTGCATAGGTATTTGAATAGTTGTTTCCAATCAACCTCTTCAATTTCGCCACATACGTTCTTTCAACATATACTTAGAAAGCTACATCAAGTTTTTTGAGTTGTACCTTACATATGTCAAGAAATATTATGATGCATGCAATGATAAATAATGTCTATATTGATTTTTGCATCTATAATTTATTCTTGTTTTAATTGTCATTTTGTTGGTGATTCTATTTTAATTATATCTTGTTAATGTAAATGACAAATTCCATATGTGATAAGTATATTTTTAATTGTTTATGACATATGTGATAAGTATATGTGATTTTTGCATCTATAATTTCATTTTGTTGGTGATTCTATTGTTTCCAATCAACCTCTTCAATTTCGCCACATACGTTCTTTCAACAGATACTTAGAAAGCTACATCAAGTTTTTTGAGTTGTACCTTACATATGTCAAGAAATATTATGATGCATGCAATGATAAATAATGTCTCTATATTGATTTTTGCATCTATAATTTATTCTTGTTTTAATTGTCATTTTGTTGGTGATTCTATTTTAATTATATCTTGTTAATGTAAATGACAAATTTCATATGTGATAAGTATATTTTTAATTGTTTATGATGGATTTCAATTGATAAAAACTATACTAATTTTTTTATTGTTTATTAAAATAAATTTTGTTATGATAATAGTCAACTGCAGTAAAGATAATAGCCTATTTTCTATAGTTAGTCAAGTATGAAGTCATTATCCACTAAGGTGGATGCTTAGGGCTACATTTTTGAGTTAGCAATTAGAAGGGATGTGGATAAGATGAAAATAAAAACTAAGAGATCAATTAGATAACTAGGATTTCTCGTGAGACATTTTTATAGAGTGTGTAATAAGAAGTTGAAGATGCATAGGTTCAAACTAATGAAGTCCAAGACAACTTGTAGAACACATTTGTTGAGAATGTGAACCCCAATTTCCTAGATTCTTTACAAAATATTAGCTTTGATGCAAGATTTGTGTGAGGAATGAGAGAAAAAAAAACTAATTGTCAATGCCACCAATGAAGATATGAAGAAAAAGTGGGCAAGACAAAGAATGCGATATACAAGAAAATCTTAAGAGAAATACATGAATTACTTTTCGTGTGTAAGATAAAAAAAGATGATAAGAAGTAGGTGTGCATAGGATATTCTGAGAAATGGGGGTTGCATGAAGTGGAAGAGAAAGATGGAAGTATAGACCCCTTTGATTTGAAGAATGTGTTGTTCTTGTGTAGGATGAGGGAAGTTTTCAAGAAACAAGTCAAAAGGCCCCTCTTAGATGAGGAAGGTAACACATTGTAACAAAATCTGAAGATTAAAAATTCTATCTATAAATGATAACACATAGGAAGAAGATGAATTATAACTCTCAAAAGTGTAAAAGTAGCTAATATACCTTAGTTAGTCAAAGATGGTCATATATGATTGGTGGGGATGCATCATAGTGGTTTTGAGAAAGTTGGTAGTGTATAAGAGCATAAAAATGACATTTGATTATAACTTTTTTTGTTTGTACAACAAGCTCCAATTTTCTTGAAGAAAATGTGGTCCCCTCTCTTTTTGATATCTTGAATCAAGTATTTTAGTAGTCTATCTCCTAGCCGTCAAGTTCCCCTATAAAGGATTAGATTGTATAGGAGTACTGGGAACAAAGAAAGGGCAACTCAAGGTATATGACTGCTACCCTTAGGTACAATACATGAACTTCAAGAAAGATTGCAGGAGGGTAAATGACACCTTCATCGAACACATCATCTAGACCCTTGGAGGAGACTATCACAAAAGGGTGTCACACAACGCTAAGGCGGTCATAAAGGGCTTTGGATGTTTGTTCATACAATTCCCCAAATTTTCATACATCATAGCATAGGGATTCTCCGGAAGACCCTACAGACTACCCTGCTACCCCAACGACAGGATTATTTTGTTGGAACTTACTCGGCAGCTACAGACTGCCCATACCTTATTGCACAATAAGCATTGTGTTGGGGTCCCATACCCCCTCACACCTGGACAGGGAATGTACTCTTGCCCTGCTACCCCTTGCACATAATATTTTGAAAAGGAACTGACATAGTATAATTTTGAGTTGCACACAGAGAGAGGAGGCTTGGACCCCCTCGGTAAATTAAAGAAACAAGTTGGAAGACAATACACCCATTGACCACACATTGAAGATTTTTGGGAAAATTGTGATGATGACAAGGAGGTCCGTAGGCGACACTATATGAGGATGACTGCCAGATTTATAAAATCCATTAACATATATCTAGTCCCAGACCAGATTATTGAAGATGACAATGTTCTGGATGAGAAATACAATACTCTAGTAAATGTGTCGTTGCCCATAATTGACTGGGCCGAGCAAGAGGTCACAAACCTGGATATTGTCACCCGCCCCATAGAGCGAAGAACCAAATAGTGGATAGATGAGCAGATCACTCAATTGCATGAGTAGGGTGCAGAGCTAACATATAGGGAGCTCAAAGATGAGTGGGAAAGTGAAATAGAAAGTGGCACCACTGCAGGATCTTTGAGTGAGGCCCCTAAGTCTTTGCCCATCACTAGATCAAGGAAGAGAAAAGATACATCTGAGTGAAAGCACAAGCACAAGGTGTACACCAGAAAATCAACAGAGGGGAAACCACCAAAGAAAATGAAAAGAGTGTGCACTTTTGTTCTTGAAATGCCAACTATTCAAGAGGAGGGTTCCCCACACAAAAGATGAGGAAGAAGTTGAGCGACCCCGCTCACCACCACCCACCATCTTTGCTCTCCCATTAGTTGTTGTCATTGCATCATCCCCTTCCACTCCCCAATCATTTCCTGTCTCATCCTCACCTGTCGTGGACATTTTTTTCCACCTCACCTCCACCTCCCCGATCACTCTCATGGTGGTGTTAGATTCTTCTTCTTCAACCACCTCCCCACTGTCGTCTTCCTCGCTCCTACCGTCACTACCAACACTTTCTACTCTACCACCATCCCTACCAATAACTTCCATGGCACCTCTCACCTTGTTGCATGCCTTTGCTGATTATTTGCAAAATGTGCCATCTGAGGTCTCTGGGACAATCCTCAATCCTCAAGTCTAAGCTTTAATGGCCCAGCTTGTTGTTTCCTTGCCTCTTCCTCCACCTCCCATTGAGCCACAAAGGATGGAGGCAATGATGCAAATCTCTAAAGAAATGGAAAATCTAAGTGTAGAACAACCAAAGGAAGCAACGAAAGATATTGCCGAGGAGCCTGAGGATTACTTTGAACATCTTGAAGAAGGATTAAGGGTCAATTTAGATGAGGTGGCCTACAAGGAAGAAGGGACAAAACACCTGAGGAGGGAGATGCATGCAATTTTGATGATTACTATGAAGTCAAAACCTACGACCAAGAACATGAAGGAGAACAACTTATAGAGCATGGAGATGAGGAGGCAACCCTAGAGGAGCATCATTTTGATGAAGGTAAAATTGATACAAGTAAAACTGATGAGCCCCTGCAAATTGGCCAAGATGAGGGCCTATCACATGAAGAAATGCCTCAGGAAAGGCATTGAGAGGGAGGAAAGGATAAAGAAAAGGAGAGTGTAGAAGAAAATAGTGTTGAGCCAAATAAGCGAGATGAAGAAAACAAGGGGACATGCCATGTCCTCTCCAGCTGACATTCTCGTAGTCATGATTAGCTATTATACACCCGAGTCGATAGATGGATAGAGGGTCTCTTGACGGAGCTTGGCTTGGCTTCGGGTTGTCGGCTTTTATCGGCTATTTCGCTCGCTCATTCGGGAACACCATTTTGGGTTCAGATTGTTATTTTAGGAGTATTTGGCACCGATAGCACCCCTCAAGTATTTTTAGCAAGTATGATTTGTCAATGCGGCGTAATCACTCCCCTTTATTCGCCACTGCACGGTTCCCGTGAATCGACATGCTCTTGAGGGAGATATTAATATTTAATTGATTTAATTAAATATTAATTATTCGGAGCTTATATTATAAAGTTATAATATTTTAATATTATAACTTAAGTGAATTGCTGAAGGGGGTCGACCATCATTGAAGGGGCCATTTTTTATTATAATTTATAATTAAAAATGTGATTGAAGACTATTGAAATAATTAAAAGAAAAGTTCGAATTTATTTAAATGATGCTCAATTGAGAAAAGTCGCACTTTTCAAGAATATAAGGGTTTTGCCTTGGGATTCGAGCCATTATGTTGATTATTGAATTTTTGAGCAAGTCTTCTTCCAGAGAACAAAGCCTAGGGTTTCTGTTGTCTACAGGCATTGGAGAACGAGCCATCTTCAGTGTTGCAATTCAGAGACTGTGAAATAACAGTTGATCTATTGCTTTCAGAGAGATATCTTCACTCAGAAGCTATCACAGAGCATTCACAGAGTATTTATCTTTAGGGTTTTCAGTCTGTATCTCTTCCAGAAGGGTTCTTCTCTTGAGGCGTCATCTTTTTTGGAGATCTGGAGACTTCTAATCAAGAGCCGTACATTTTGTACTTGCTGCTGCTACAGCCGTACCTTCTACAGCAGATCCGTACCATTAAGGGAGCCGTACTCTTGTTTAAGGCAAATCGCCTTCTTGTCTGGCAGTCTAACTTCACCACTGGAGGCGCATTTCTCACTGGCATCTCATCCTTTCATTTGGCGCAGGAGAAAGTGGATCTATATTTCAGCCGTACCATTTCATGAAGTTTATCAGCTGGCTGCAATATCAGGTTTTCATCAAATAAAGCATTGCTTTTTAATTCATCTGTTATCAGATCTCTTGTAAATCGCTCCAGTAGAATAATATATTGATTGGCATCATTAGATCTCATATTTTCCCTCAATATCGGCATTGTAGTATTTTATTTGGATTTTATATCATTTTCTTGCAAAATCGCATCATATCATTAATGCACAAAACAAAACCAAAACGCCAAAACAAAGCAAGGCAAAAACACGCATTGCATCGGGAAGTTCAATTAGAAACGTGGGTTTTGGCCAGACAAACACTAGAAGAAAGAGGTATTTCCAAAGAAAATGTAGAATCTGTTGAGCCTAATAGAGGAGAGGCCATGATACAAGAAGAGGAGCAAGAAAAGGGAGAAGAAAACATCCAAGATGCTTCTGAATAGGAAAAGGAAAGGCCCTCGAAAGAACAAGAAGAGGGGGAAAATAATGAGTCCCTAGATCATCAAGTGAAGGTTCTTGCATGGTTGGAGCAATAGCTCAAAAAGAAGGCTCCCGTGCTTGTCGATCCCAAGGCTCGATTAGAGGCAATCTTAGCTAGAGCCCAAGTAAAGACCCGAAAGGAGAAGAAACCCAAGATCAGATCCCACATCACAACTGATGCTTTTGGGTCTAGGGTATTGCAAGTGGCCTCCCGCAACAAATAAGGATGGAAGCACCATTCAGGGAAAGGATTATCAAGTGACCACTATGAATCTGGGCCAAGCATCTCGTGCTCAAAAGATTGATGAATTTCAGGGGTCAGTGTCCACCATCCTCCAACAGATGAATAAGGACCAATCAACAAAGTAGGAGTTGAAAACACAAGTGGTGGAACTGACCACCTTCATACAACAGTGGACAGCATTAGGAGAGGAAGCTCCAGTAGAATCACCTGCACCTACCATATTGTCCAAAGAAGTAAATAAAATGGAGAAAATGAAGAATTGGACTAAGTCTACCTCAGACTTGTTCAAGAGAGTCATCGATGTGGGCGACAAGGGCATTAGTTGTGCAACAAAGATGCACAATGAATTCTGAGTTCTCTAGAAGGAAGTTGAGCAAGAAATAGATATTTGCAAAGAGTTCCCATAACTCTACAAAATTACTTATCCGAAGTTGGAGAGCATCCTCAAGCTCTCCCGAGAAATCTGGGAAAAAGAATTGGAGCTGCCCAAAGAAGATCATTGGTTACTCAAGGCATGGTTGCTGAATTTTGAGTATAGGAAAGGAGTTTTGGATAAATCTCTGCAAGAATTAGAAGCCAATCATGAATGAATTGTAGATCATAGGGTTGAATGCGATGAGTACTTGAAGCTGATGACAAGCTATGAGATGCCCGCCCTAGAGTTAGATTGGGAGAAAATCAAACAAGAATTCCACCAGAGAATAGAGCAAGGGGTTGGTGACAAATTGTCAGCCGCTTTCATGGATTTTGCTGCAAGGGCCTTCTCAGAGTCCAAACAGATGATTAGAGCTGCGCCAAAGTGCATAGAGCACCGAAATCAAATGACAAAAGGATTCAAGAGAGTTGCCTTCCAGATCTCCAAATCCGATCTTTCTGAAGAAAAGAAGCTACTAGCTGTCATTGGAAAATTTGTAAAATATGCCGCATCATAGAAAGAAGCTGGAAATCCCATTATAGCTAAAGACAATTTGTTAAAGTAGCTAAATAGTTAGAATCAACTAGAAGACAAAATATACTACAGGACAAAATAGGGAAAAGACAAAATAGTCTATTTTTATATTGTAAAGTTTTGTCCTCATATGGGGGTAGTTGAAACCCTAAACTAGAATGAATCTGAGCCATTCATTGTAAATGAATCTTGACCATTCATTCTATTTTTTGAAAACTATAAATAGGGGCATCCTCTCATTTTCAAAGAGAGAGATGAGATGTTGTGTAAAGACATGCTACTACAATATAAAAGAAAAGCATTGGTTTAATGGTTTCTTGTGTGTTGCTCTTTACGTGTGCATGATTCTATCTCCAAAATTTCATTTCAACATTACTTATTTCAGTTTACGTTCATTTTATGTTAGTAGTTCATGTTGAGCTTTAATGGTGGATGTATGCTATAGTGTTTGATGCATTTCCAACTCACGCTTTTAGTAGTTTGTTGATGAAAAATTGTTGTGTAAAGTTAGTCTAAGCTAAGTCATTTACAACACTTAACATCAACTATGTATGTGCATGCTCTAAGTATTCATGTTGCAGTCTGAAAATTATAAGTAAGCCTTAGAAGATTTCACTAGTTTTATGATATTGTGGGCTGCCCCTAGTTAAGTAAAACTCGGTTTGGAAGTCTGTCCACTGTAGCATCCTCCATTTTTACTATTCAACTTAGTTTTAGACTTAGGATCCCTTTTTCTATTTCTTTTAAAATCTGAAGTTAGATACAAGTTTCCAACATCACTATAAAGATAAATCTGATGACATAAGTGAGTTTTAATATGCTGTTTTGAAATTACAGTCACTGTTCATCATTTCCAGAATTTTGAAACTCCATTCGCAGACCTGAAATTTCCATGCTTTGTCAACCATAAATGCCCCTTGTGATTACCAGCAAATCACAACAACAACTGAGCTATTTTTGCAAGTCATGACTTGACACCCGAGAGACCTTGGGGTGATTTTCTAAAACTTAGTTGCATATTTTCACCTTTCAAGAGAGGCATCACACTTGTGTGTCGTCTATGTTGAGAAGTGCAAAAACACCCATCAACAGATCTTAACCACATATTGATCACATTTGATTGCATTAGGTCTCACATGTCTAGTATTTATTTTACTTGTAGTCTCAATGTATCACTTTTGCACCCTTAATGTAAGTTCTAGTGGTGTGGCCTTTAGTTTTGATCCAATAGGAGTGTCTCTTTGGGTGAGTTCTAATTATGGTCCTAGGGTTGTGCTTGTGTTATTGAATTTGGGTTTTGTTTTGTCCATGAGACATTCTACGTCTTGTGTTGCAATGTGGTAATCATATGAGTCTTGTTAGAATTCATGATTATTAGAATGGAAGGTCTTATATATGTTTAAGAAGTTAACTATTTTATAGATATTAGTCAAGTTGCTTATTTTTAGGAGGTTCTTAATTGTTTTGAGCCTACATCATGATTAAAATCATTATGTCAATTGACCCTAACAAAAATTAGAAGCTTATAAATTAATCGTGTATTGATCATGAGACCTTTTATAATTCAATTGACCAACTTACTATTGATTTAGGTCTTTAGACAACCCTAAGAACATTCAAAATAGTTTTAACCCCTTTTAGAATAGGTGACAACTCTTTATTTTGATTACATTTAAATCCCACAATGGTTAGAATACTTCAAAATGCATTCGAATAGTGAGCAAGTATTGTTGAAAATCCTTTATGAATAGTATCAAAGCCTTTATAAATCTTTTAGGCACAAGGAATTCATATTAGGCTTGGTGGGATACTCAAAGATAGGTAGCACCTCATGGCCAAACCACAAGGGGGCATCTTTTAGATCAGTGGCTAAATCTTCTGCCATTCGATCCCCATCAATCGATGTCAACCGTCGAATGATTGTTTAGTAGCATGGGCTTTATATTATTTTGATGATTGCCTTTGAATTAAAACTTGATCGACAGAGTTCTATATGCATGGCATTTAGGGCCTGTGTATGCCTAGCATGTGGAATTGCATGGACTAACAATGGTTGACATGTCAACAAGGCAAGGTAGCATGACACCACGTGGCCTGGTTATAGAAATTAGGACATCATGCTACCTAAGCACTAGAGATTATAATGTGGTGCTAGTTTATGCACACAGACTACAATCAATCTGATCCTATCGCCTTGGCCTTGTGGCACATACAAATCTTCAAACATCCCAGTAAACTGAAATGTGCTTAGTCTCTCGCGTCTACATTCTTTAAGTATGTCGATTCTGAAACCTTGTTGCTATTAAATCTAATACACTGGCCCGTTGCAATCCACATTCTTAAGTTCAAGTCAATTCTAGAATTCGTCACTATTAAATTTGATATACCAGTTAGTTAGATCAAGGCACTAAACATTCAAAAGGTGAATTAGGGCATTGATCAAGAAGCCAATTTTTGTAAAAACAAGTAGAATATGTATAAAGAACTTGTCTCCTCCATTATGTGTATGAAGATGGTTGGTATGAATGAATTTGTTTCTATTGTTGAGATAACCATGAAACAATAACAACAAAAAAACATAAAATAGAACAACAATAACAATTGCAAAATAAAGATAAATAATTGACACAAATATTTAATGTTGTTCACCTTAAATGGATACATCCATCAAGAAAAGCAGGACACATAGTTTTATTAATCAACTCAAATACATCAATCTCATCATACTCAAAAAAGAATGAGAAATGAATTATACCCAACTCTTCACACAAGTGAAGAGGCATGGGAAGAGGAAGATGGAAGGGCAGTGACAGTTGGACTTCACTTCCAACAATCTCCCACTTGAAGTCCAAACTGTACTACTATCCCCACTTTCCTTGAAACTCATTGTTATTTAATTACTAGACCAATTGTCCAGTCTATTTCATCATCATTACCAATTGGCCAGCCAATTTCATTCTTCCCTTGCATTACCTCTGTCAAGAACTGATTCAGCCCAAAAGAATATACCTCCTCTACGTCCTCAAAATCCACTGGCCTATCCATAAGCCCACCTTTCTTAGTAAGATTAGCAAATTCATTATCAGGCCTGAACCGATCAATCTTAAGCACTTTATCAAGCCACTCATCTGCACCTCCATTCATTCCAAAATCTACATTAGTCTTAATCCTCCCATCATTATGATGGCTCTTGATTGTGTGGAAATGATTTCTCCCACTCGTTGGTGGTGGACATGACTTAATTATATCTAGATAAAGAGTACCCTGAACCAAAAAAATAGGATTTTGTCCCAATTTTCTTTCCAAATCTAAAGAGAATTCATGGAAGATGTGAATGAATTCCCCTTTAATCACCAACGAATTTTGTTCCACATAAACTTTGTCATCATCTTCGCCCAGGCTGGACATGTTCACCCGTAAGAGTAGAGCATCTTTATCTTCCACAATGTAAGGATAGTCTTGGATCATAAGCCTCAACCCATGGAGCATCGATTCATCTTCCATTGCCATTCCCCTTTTAAGAAGATCAGTAGTTAATCCTTCTTCATCAAATCTCCAGTTTTTGTAAACTATAGTAGACATTTCCAAATAATACTTTTGTGGAAACATCGATCTTTCAAGTATTCCTCCCGCATTTATTAGAATATTGTAAGCCAGAGCATTGATGTTCATTGTGTCACAAAAATGTGGGCTTAGTAGCTTATGAAGGGGATGCAAGGCGTTCAGATTTCTATTTGTACCAATTACAAATGGTTTTATGACTGCATGCGTCCTCAGCCAATGGTTGATCAATTCGTGGTATCCAGAATCATTAACTATGGCGTGCGCTTTAGCGAGCTGGCAGAGTGCTCGAGATACCCCTCCCTTTGTAGGAGTAAACACCCTTCTCAATCTTGATGGTAGACTCAGTTCTATGGCAACTGGCTTCAGCGTGTCATCCTTGCAGAGGAACATAATTGTGCAAGAAGCATATGCCTTTGTGGGTAGAGCATTTATCTGATTGAGATATGGCATGAAGGTGTCGTGATGATCCAAAATGAACAGTTTGTTTTTTTCAAGTGCATCCTCCATTGTAAGGCCATCAAGGTTCTTTTCTATATGTGTAGCACTGATCAAGCTTTCTTGCGGACCATATAATCTTGGGTCCAATTTACTTTTTGGAGGAAAATTCTCTTTCATTTTGCAACAATGAAGCTTCCCTTCTCAATGCTTCAATTATAGCTTGCAACATTTCTTCTTCTATATCATTTCCTTCATCATTAGATGCCACGGGTTCTTCTGTAACTTGAGCATTTGGGATTTCTCTAAAGATGGATGATGCAGTACTTGGAAGTTCATCATCATCCAATGCCACTATCCCTCTAATTTATGTATTTCCTACAAAATCTTTTGCACTATCTTGCACAAACATTTGAAGGGAAAAAGCCAAATCTTGATCCTCTAGGCTAGCTTCTATCATTGACACATTAGATTCCAACATGTTCAAGAATTCCTCAATGACTGAATCAACTACAACAACTAACCTATCCATCTCACATGAAGCCTCAACGAAGGGTTGATCTAGCTCATTGGTACAAATCTTCTTGCGCTCAAATTGCTCCAAATCCCCTTTCCTCGTAGCCAAGGCCTCACATAACGAAAGAGTCAGTGTGGAATGAACAACTCCCACTTCAACGTGACTCTCTACTATATACAAGGTGCCTAATTTTTTTCCCCGAGCAATTACCAAGACCTCTTAAATTGTTACTTTCCATCTATTGTATTCACAAGTGGCTTCACATCCTTGAGAAGCCAATTGTCAAGCAACTTCACATCCTTGAGAAGTCAATTGTCCAACTAAAATCAGATTTTGTTTAAGCTGAGGGATATATCTAACATCCTGTAGCAGCCAATTATTTTCATTTGTTAGCTTTAACAAAATATCCCCTTTGCCAATAACATCACAATATTTATTATTTCCAAAAAAAACCTTACCGAAGTCACCACTTTGTAGGTTTTTGAAATACTCCTTGCACGGAGTGGCATGAAACGATGCTCCTGAATCAAGTACCCAAATATTTTTTGTTGTTTCTTTTGAGGTTAAAATAAGAACACCAACATCCTCTTCACATACAACATTTGCTTCATCTTCTTTTGACTGATTTTCAGCCTTCTTGAAAGACCAACAATTCTTTTTGATGTGGTCTTGCTTGCTACAATACCAACAACCATTATTTCTAACTTTGGATTTTGGCCTCCCTCTATGATTATGCTTTGATCTATATTGTGATTTTCCCCTATTTCCGAAGAACAAAGCCTCTTTGGGTGCTTTATTTTAACCTCTTCTCATATCTTTGTTGAGAAGAGTTGCAACAACATCATCAAATTTCAACATTGATTCTTTCAACATTGAGAAGAGTGTAGGATTTAAAATTGCCTCAATTTTTTGAAAAGATCAACAATATTCCTATACTGTAACATGGCACTCTAAAAGGATTCAACAACTTATTTGGGTATTATGATCTATAATTCTTGTAGTAGCCATTTCACCCCTCGTTTGCAGATTGAGAATGGCAGCAACCAATGCATTTTAATTATGGGTTTCATTCTCTGAAAATATCCATTTTGATTAATTAGATTTGACTTTAGATTCCTTTTTCATGAGGGACCCATGGAAGTTAATAGTTTTTTCTGAACAATTTTTCCCCCTGAGCTATTCAACCCTGTATTGGCTTTGATACCTCTTGTTGAGATAACCGTGCAACAATAACAGCAGAAAAATATAAAACATAATATCAATAACAATTGCAAAAAAAAGACAAAAAATTGACACAAATATTTAACATGGTTCACCATTAAATGGCTACATCCAACAAGGAAAGCATGATACACAATTTTATTATTCAACTCAAATACATCAGTCTCGCCATACCCAAAAAGAGAATGAGAAAGGAATTATATCCAACTCTTCAGGAAAGTGAAGAGGCATGGGAAGAGGAAGATGAAAGGGGGTGGTGGTTGGAGTTCACTTCTAACATCTATAACATTGGTTGTCAAAATTTGTCAAGCGAGAGGGTCTTTTTGTTTGATGCCAAATTGGGAAATCTAGGAATTCAGGACAATGGAATGCTACACATCTTATACCATTATATTATGGACCTAAAATCTTGCAAACCCATGATGATGGAGGTTTAAATTAGTGTGTTTAGAGAGAAATATGTCAATGAAGGTTTAGGAAGAGGACTTTGTGCACTGAGAATAGAGCATTGCTTAAGATTTTTTTATTTGACGATATGATTTCATGAGACTAAGATGGGTTTTCTTAATGCATCAAGGGACATACTTACCTAAAGTTTGCAATTACGATTGTAACAAAAGGAAATTATTTGCTTAGAGAGTAAAGACCACCTCTTAGTATCATGTAAATATAAAACAATACAAATTAAGAAGTCTATGAATACACCTACAAGACCTTTGGAGGAGGACTCGAAGATATTAAGGGTAGAAATTAAGACAATTTGATTAAATTTGTCAAAGGTACTATTATATTGTAATATTAGATATACATGAAGATAACTAGAAACCCCCCAAGTCTAATTAATTGACAATTATGAAGTGATCCTCTTTTGAACACATTCACCTAATGATTTAAGTCGTGACACTTGAGATGGGATAAATTTTTGTTTTCTAATTGATTTTTTTATTTCACTTAGGAGAGTTTGATTTTTCCCTTCTCTAATCTAGATGGATAGAGTAAACTATGGAAGACTTGAAATTCAAAATGGCTTGTGACAGTCAGTTGTCTATATTTTCATAAGTATACTTGTCCATTTTGTTTGTCTTATGACATTCTAATGTAGTTCTAGAGTTTGCAAATTCTTGTATTCATGAATATCATAAGTGAAGAGCTTGTTGAGTTACATGGGGTTAGAATAAGACATTGCCTTATAGGAGAGAGTTGAGAGTTTAAGGCTCTTGT
Source organism: Sequoia sempervirens (assembly GCA_007258455.2). Lineage (NCBI taxonomy): Eukaryota > Viridiplantae > Streptophyta > Pinopsida > Cupressales > Cupressaceae > Sequoia > Sequoia sempervirens. The sequence continues at coordinate 50,498 of VDFB02349703.1, forward strand.
GATTGAATGAAAATGTTGATTTATTACATTTTTGTGCTCAAAATTGTTAGTCTAATAGGATTTTTTCCTCATTTAGAAGAACATTATACTTCTCTATTTTGTGGTTGCAAGAGTATATTTCAAGGAGGAACTTGATTATCACTACATTGCACAAAGTTGGATGAATGACTTGGTAACAGATTGGTGAATATTTACAAATTTTGGTTAGGTGATGAGACTAGCTTATTTCCTTTTTCATTAATGCCAACCAACTATATTTGATTAGAATCAATAAGGTCTTGCACCTGGTGCTTAATGCATACATTATTATATATCGTTTTTAGGTGTATGATGATATTTCAACAAAATAATTTTACATTAAACTTTGGTGATAAAGGTTTACTTGTATCTACTAGCCTAATCGTGAGGAGTTGAATTGGATTCTTTCTTAATAATTGTAATATTATTGCATGAAGAGAATCAAGAAATTGTGTGAACTGTCTATCTATTGGTCAAAATTGATAAGGAGTGTTACTTGTGGTGACAATGTGTTCCAATTTGAGGAGTGTTTATTTTAATGAAGTTTTTCTTTTTCTTTTTAAAAGATGGGTAATTGTTCTGAGGTATGGATTTGGATTGACTAGTAGGAGTCACTGAAAGTGTTCCTTCATATTGACTAACCAAAATCTGATAATCATGAAGCCTGGTCATACACAAGTTGTAAAGGATAGGTACTTCATCAACAATATCTTGTCTCAAATTTTAGGTTGCAAGTTTCCTATAAACACCCTTTCGATATCATCGTTAGGAAGACTCTAGGATATTTGTGAGTAAAGCGATTGATATCGTCCTATAAAGTCTGTTATCTTTTCCTTAGGTCCTTGTTTACAATGCACTAAGTCAGTCAATGTCACTTGAGGACCAATGTTTTCTTGAAAATGTTAGAGAAATGCACTAAAAAGTTGGGTGAATGAATCTATGGAGTTATTCAGTAATGATAAAAACCATTCCAAGGCCATATCTTTCAATGATCTAGGAAAGAGTTTAACTAGGAGCTTATCTTCAAAGATGAAATCACTACACAATGCAGTAAAATACAATACATGGTTGTTAGGATATCCCTTACATTGTACTTTTCAAATCAAGGTATCTCAATGTTTTGAGGCATAGGTGTTTTCAAGATAGTAATTGATAAAGGATTACGTGTAAGATATTGTGGAGGTTTACCATTTTCATTTTGATTTAATGTTGAAATTTGTTGTTGAATTGATGTCGCATTTTGCAAAAGTTGGTTAATCGCAGGATCATTGGGTGACATGTTTTGAGAGTTTGTTGAATAAGGTGAACTAGAGTGAGTGATGAATGGGTTACTATGTTGCATGTTGATGAAATGTGATGAACATGATGGTCTTAAAGGTGATGTGACAAAACTATAAGGATTCACATTAGGAAACCCTAATCTTGTGTTTCTGCCATGGTGTATTGTATGGTTTATGCTATTGTTGATGGTGTAAACATGGGAATAGAAGGTACGGTTGAGGGAGAGGAAACTTATTTTCCTCATTGGATTTGAGCATTTGTGAATGTTTGAGTGCAACTAGTTGTCATGGGGATAAACAACATCTATAATGTGAGCTAGACTACACAACACTTTTATTCCTTGAGAATAATTTATTAACTTCCTAAGGCTATCTATAATAGGTATCATCTCTCTCGCCAAGGATTTAGTACTTAAATAATCTTGAAGACCTTCCAAATTGTTTTCCAATTATTTTAGCTTATCCTCAAGAACATGGGCAATAACAGTCTCTAAGTCCACATAGATGTTAGGTTGTTTGGTGGTCATAGGTAATGTATGGCGAGGAATGGAATCCAAAATGGATTGGGATGAAGCCATACCTTGTGTGAAAGAGTTAGAGGACTTAGGCTCCACAATAGATGTAGTTACATTGTGGGATGCCATTACGTCTCATAGGGGTATTAACAGTTGGACACCATGTCATAAAGCTCATATGAGTTTCACAATGCTTGAGTAAGCCTAGTGTACAATAAAGGTATAATTTGGTAACAATAAATAACACCGACTACAAAATTAGAAAGCAAAGCCACACAGAAGACACAAAAACATGTATATGATTCAAAATTGAGCTAAATCTGACTAGTCTAGGGCACAGTACACCTTAGAATGAAAAGGTTCTTTTGTATCAATAAAAGTTTGAATGTGTTATACAACGTTTAAGTGTTATTTTCTGAGACAGTGCAAGTCTGATAGCAAGTAATTTTCCAGAATTAAATAGATTTATGATTTTGCAATATGAAACACAATTATAGAAGTAATTTTCAAAATATTGAATGATTAATGCAACTTGGAAATGCAAGTTTCAAAATGTAAAGCACAAAATTTTATTGATCTTGACAAATCTAAAAACTAAAATTTTGTATGAATTTTTGTAACAATAACAAGGCACTTTTCCACTTTTTTCATATATACAAATTCCTAAATGATGTTATGAGTAATTTTGATCTGAGACCTAATGCAAGTTATCAATACAAACATGAACTAATCCTATTTTACAGTGACTGAATTTAACCCTAGATGCAAAAATGCAAATGCACTTTTAAGGTAACAAAAAAAATTGATTGGGAAAAGGATTTGAGACCCTCTTCCCAAATATTTGGATTAAAGATGACCTCAAAGATCACTTGGCTACAAACTCCTCAAGGAGAGCCATAATGATAGATCAGAGATTTAATCCAACTATTTTTTGTGTGTGGGATGTGATGTAGTGGTGAATTTGAATGATTTCTAAATGCAATGAACCAATTATGAAAACTATGTAAATGCAATGTGTCTATTATAATTTATGACAAACTGGACACAAATAGACAAATTTCAAATCTAGAAAAGCAGAAGGCAGACACAAAATAATATAGGATTTAAAATTGATGTAGATCTATCTGGTCTAGGGTGCCCTACGCCCTAGACTATCCTACTTTTTTTCTAAAAACTGGAAATGCAGGCTTCAAGGTACCAGTCTATAGCTTCTATCTTCTGAGCCTTATTGTTGGAACTTCATTTGTTGATAAGAAAATGTGGATTTCATGTATTGTCAACTTGTAGGATTAGAATGCATGAATGAACAAATAGCCTTCATTCTTCCTTAAACTCACTTTAGATCTACAACCTGCACACCTGAGAGGAAAGTAAGGGTTGTGCCATATAAGGGCGTGTCTTAGTCAAACCCTGTGTTGGTATTTTTACCTCCACAATGGAAAATTATGATAAAAGAGAGTGTATCCTTTGATGGATAGAGGATAATTGATCAAATAAGTAATGAATTGACAAGCTTGTTGTAACTCACCACTCAAATTCGATATCCTTGATGGACTAAAGTCACTATCACCTTCAAGGATCAATTGTTGCATGATTTGATTTGATGACCTACAAGTGTTAGTACACATAAACAAAATGCATGCAAAACATATGAAAAAATTTACATAACACATGGCATGATGCTTGAATAATGAAATGATGGAATAATTTTGATAACTCTACTCTTGACTACTCTTGAATGATAACTCTACTCTTGACTACTCTTGAATGCTTTTTAGAACACTTGAATTTCTCAATTATGCTTCTCCAAATTGATAGGATTAAAAATGGTGAAAATACTTTGTATTTATATGAAATTATTCTAATTTCCTAAAAATAAAACACTAATAGTCAATATTTAAAATTGAAAATTAAAATAATAAATTATCGACACCGACATATTTGAATTTGGGGCCAACTTAAGAGGTCTAGGGTGTAGGACACCCTAAACCAGATCCCTCCTTTTTCGGGATCAAAGGTGTCAGAGAAAATATTAAATGAATATTTTGAATTCTCATGTTTGATTTTCCAATAATATTTATAAAAATATGCCAATAGTGCATAAAAAGTCCAAGCACATATGGGTGATCTGATTTAGGATCTAGACTAATTGCATAATTGAATGCTTAACTTAAACAATTTAATGGAAACTCAAAAACAAGTGTACATTATTTAAATTATGCTTAAAATTAAGGTGATAACTAGAATGTGAGAGAGAAGAAGAGAGAAAGTGCAAACAATCTGATAATGGAGTTCGCCACAATCGTGACTACGTCTCCGGGTCCGCTCCAATGGAGTGAGACTGATCCAATTATTCCTCCAGAAACTCGGTTACAATCTTCGGCATAGCCTCCCCTTGGATTACAAAGAAATCTGAAAATGCACTTCCAAAGTGCGTGAGAACAAGCTTCTCCAAAAGCACGAAGTTACAATAAGATTTCTCCAAGGAAGAAAAATCCCAACTCTCCACTTACAAAAATCACCTCCAAAATTCCTTACAAAAATAATTAGCTAAAACACTCTTACAAACTCTCACCCATTTACCCCTTTTTATACACCAATTTTACCCAATTTGGTGTATAACAACTTGATTTACAATCTCCCCAAATTTACATGTAAATCCAAAAGAAATCCCTCCGTTACATAATAAAATCTCTTCAAGATAAATAATGAAGGGCCCTTATAATTTTGGGCTTACAAAAGAAAAATAATAATCCCTATAATTTTGTTTTGATAACTCTTACGGGATTATTTATATATTTTTAAGATCTTTTAAATTTTATCCCTTAAAAATAATCCCATTGCTATCTTATAGGATTTTATCCCTTTTGAATAGGGGTAATAATAATTAAAAAAGGGTTTAAAATCCCTTAAAATAAGGATTCCATGAAAATAGGTTTTTAAAACAAAACTCATGGCTTTAAAATAGGGTGGCTTTAATATGGGCTTTAAGATAGGTGGAGATCCTTTAATATAGGAGAGCCCACGTTTATTAAAAGAATGTGGCATTTTTTATTATTTTTATTTGTTTTATTATTTTATTATTTTTTTATTATTTTTTTATAAAAATAATATGCCACCTTTTGCCAATAATGGCTTGCCACATGGAGGGGTGAGATGATGCCATATCAAAATTTCATTCGTCGGTCAAAGACTTTGGAGTGATGTGTCCGCTGACTGGATTGATGATGTGGCATTGACTGGACTGCCACGTGTCCACACATGATTGGTCGATTTTGACTTCTCGTAACTTGGGCAAACGAACTCCAATTTTGATGAAACGAACGTCATTGGAAAGCTTGCGATGAGCTCTTTGCATTGACACCAGTCTTGACCACTTTTGACAACTTTGATTTTTGACCTTTTTCTGACTTGGGTCTTTGAGTTGACTGAAGGTTTGACTGAGTGTATCTCGAGCACCGTAGCTCCGATTGACTCCGTTCGAGTTGCATTGGAGTCAAAATTCCAAATACTTTTGATGAAGATGTTTCTGAGAAAAATGAAAAACTTCAAAATTTGACAAAATCCGGATCAATGGGGAGCAAAAACCTAGTGTGAAATTGTCAAGGGTGACAATTTTCGACGCTACATTATTATCTCTAGTTATTTTATTAAGCTTAATTAAGATGAAATCTCTCCCTACCTAATTATATCTATAAATAAGGAAGAGAATGGCTCTCCCAAACCATCATACATTTTAATACTAAATTCATATTATTATTTTCTAATTTTTGGAGGTCAACCCCTTGAATTAGTATAATATTGTATTGATTTTTGGCCATTATCCCAAGAAAATATCCTAACAAATGGTATCAACACAATAATTTCGGTAAATATTATTGTTTTCGCCATAAATTACAAACCACTACTAACTTTTCATTATTTTTAAGGTTTTGATGGATATATCCAAGGAAGCTACAATAAGAAATAGATTTTGTAAAAAAATAGCAATTTCTTGTAACTTTATAATATTTTTACTATTTTTTTCTACAAGCCGCAATTCTCCTAAAAAAATATTGATTTTTTTGAAAATATCATTAAAAATTAGGTAGGTTCAATGCTTTATAGTTTTTGGTTTAAGGTGGAAATATAATTTTATAATTTAGTATTCAAAGTCTTGTCAAAGAAGGGGGTGTACTAGATATCTACCTACACTACCTAATAAAAAATCAAGAGTTTGGAAAATAAAAATATTAGAATCCATGTCATCTTTTCGGTCAAAGAAATTTCTCTATAAAAATTGATTCCAAACACCCTTTATTGTCTACCATTGTAAGTCAATGGAAAAAATCCACAAAGATGTGAAGTAGTGTTAAATTTTATAAAAATATTTTGTTTTCCCTTGGTAGGTACAACCCTAAAAATATAAATCAAGGGCTACAATAACATTTTAAATATGTGTTGTTGACTGACTAATTCAAGTGGTCTTTGTGTTTGGGTTCTAGGTCCTTGCTAAAACCTAGTTGTTAAGGGTTTGAGGTTCCCTTCAAAGCCTTGTCATGGTAGCATGGATATTCTGGCCTTTACTTTATTGGTTATTGTTGGTTGTTTGTTAGTTTGAGATATATCTATTTGCAGCAAGGTTTCGGGTCCCTTCAAAACCTATCTATTAAAGGGTTTTGGGTCCCTTCAAAACCTGTTTGTAAGGGTTTTAGGTCCCCCAAAACCTTTTTCCCATTAATCAAAACATTTTAAATATACCTAAACCTACCTACAACAAAAATCCATAAGTTTGATGGTATGGATGTAAATCCATGGATATGTCACACAAAATAATATTTTATGCCTCATAATATACAAGAGAATGTGATGGTTGATGTTGATTCACTAAATTTAAATCCATACCTTATCAATACCAATAGATGTTGAGTGACAAGTGATGATACATGCTTAGTTGGAAAGAATTTACTAGTGAATTAGCAACTCACTATGAACAATCGTGGAAGGTATTTATTTCACCCAAGTGATAAATTTGAAACAAATATGTTATATACATAAATATAATATTGATTATACGAGATTCACAATCCCAAACTCAATATGTGACACCTTATTATAAGATAAATTATACATCAATAGATTCAATGATCAAATTAAGCACAATGTTTATTTATAGGAACCTTGTATTATTAGGATAGTTATGTAGTAGGCACCATATATTGAGCAGTGAATCTCTACCACTAGAATGTCCACACAAGGTCAAACCATATGGTAAAGAGATAAAAAATGTGACTAACCATGTTGATAGGAATGTGACCAACTATTTTAACCCAAGAAAAACTACTTACCTCTCTCTACAATAAAAGAAACAAAAGAGAAAAAAGGCCTATGTTGGAATATGGTATCAAATTATTTAGAGGTCATATAAGTGTAATAAAGGGAAAAAAATATTAATGATTATTATGATTGAGGTAAAAAAGAAAAGAGAATTAGCTATAAAAGAAATAAATGTGAAACTCAATCATGTGAATTCTAAGGTAGGAAGAAAATTTGACTATCATCCTTATATACAATAGAGGAGATAAGCATGCCACAAACACTCAAAGTGGTTGGTTATGTCAAGAAGTAAAAAATAAATATAATATTTGTCAATATAGGTAGTACACAACTTTATTAATATAAGACTGGCTAATAAGGTCAATTTCTTTATGCATTCAATCTCTAATTTTCAATCCATGATATTTGATGGGAAGTGACTCTCTTGTGGTAGTAAAAACAATCATACTACTCAATAAAAGACTAAAAACTAGATTTAAAAAAAATTGTCACCCCAATTGGAAGAGTATATGTAGCTTTGGGTTTGTAATAGCTTAAATAGTTGAGAACAATGTCCTTCAAATTTTAAGTCTTACCAACATTAGACCTTATCACTACCAATATAAATAGAAACTAGAACTCAATAAACTGATAAAGGAAATATTGGATTCAAAGATTGTTCGTCCCAAAAAAATTATCTAATCATCTCCAATATTTAGGGTTGAAAATAAGGATAATTCATGTAGAATGTTCCTAAATTACAAGGATCTAAATAAGACCAATCTCAAAGATAATTTTCCTATTACTATTCCTATTGAGCTATTAGATGAATTGAATGGTGTAATTTTTTACTAAGTTAGATTTGAATTCAATTTATCATTAGATTTGAATGGAGGAGGATCTACATAATACTTCATTTAGAACATGTGAGGGTCATTATAAATTTTTAGTTGTGTCATTTGGTCTCAATAATGCTCCATCAACTTTTCAAAGACTTATGAATTCAATGTTTTACCCATTTCAAAAAAATGTGTTGATGTACTTCAATAACAACCTCATCTATGGTAAAACATGGTAGAACATTCACATGTAGATAAGATATTATAGGTATTATAATATAGTACTCTATGAAAAAATTATAAATATGTAATTGTATTGAAAAAAGGAATAATTAAGAAAATTTTAATGTCACACCAAGATGTTAAGGTGGACCCTAAAAATATTGTAGAAATCAAAGAGTGGCCAAAACCAAAAAATATTAAATGTTTGAGAAGATTCTTAGGTCTAACAAGATGATATAGAGTATTTTTGCAACTATTCTCACATAATGATTCCCTTAACAATTTTATGGAAGGATTTATTTCATGGTCATAACTAGCCACCTCAACATTTCAATAACTAAAAGAAGCTCACTTATACTCTTATTCTAACTAACCCAGAATTATTTAAGACATTTGTGGTAGAATGTGATAATTCAATACATGGAATTAGGTCACTAATGATATAAGAAGGGTCACTTGGAATTTGAAAGTCAACAACCCAAAAGAAAAAAACTTAGTAAATCCCACACATAAGAAAAAATAGCTATCAATCATGCAATCAAACACTAACACTAATATTTCATGGCAATGCATTTAAAAGTAAAAAAATCATGACATTTTAAAATATTTATTAGGGAAACAATTTTCTTTAGAGGAGAAAATGAATAGATCAACAATATCCTAGAAAAAATCATGACATTTTAAATTTTTATTAGGGAAACAATTTTTTTTAGAGGAGAAAAATAAATGTCGTCAATATGTTAGAGTATGAATTTGAAATTATTTACAAAAATGGTAGGAAAAATATTGTAGCTAATTCGCTTTTATCAACAAGAAGTAGTGAAAGAAAAAAATTGATTCATTTCCTTATTACAACATAAATGGGCAGAAGTTGCATGGGAAGAGTGGAAACATGATCCTTCAACAAAGAAGCTTGTTTTATAACTTAAATAACACCCATCATATTTAGATAAATATTTTTGGAAAGGAATCCTCTTATTGTTCAAAGATAAAATATTTTTTCAAACATTCTCTATAAAAGTTCTAGCATATTGTCTCAAATACACGTCTCATCAATAGGAGGACATTGGGATTATAATAGACCTATCATCATATAAAGAAATATTTTTTGGGGGAATGTCTTAAGGGGGATGCAAATAAATTTTTGGTTGAATGTTTAAAATATGTCAAAAAAATTTTAAAAAATACTAAAGCTTTGAGACCTTTGACAACCATTAGGCATTCCAACATGATTACAAGAGAAAAGAATGATGGACTTCATTATTGGGTTGCAAAATTCAAATAATCTCACTGTGATTTTGTTGGTTATAGATAGAGTAACTAAATATATACATGTCAACAGATAATATCATATATTTCAAGCTAGTATAGTGGTAGAAGAATTCATGGGAAAGGTACAAAAACTACATGGAATTTATATTATGAGTGATTGTGGCCATATCTTCCTTGGCATCTTTTGGACAAAATTATTTATATAGCATTGGGAAAGAAACTAGCACATATTTCATCTTATCATCTACAATAAAATTCTCAAACACAAATTATGAATAAATATTTGGAAGAATACTCATGTTTCTTTAATTCTAAGAAGAAAGAAAAATGGTGGACAAATGGGTTTCATTGGCAAAGTGGTGGTCTAACACATTTCACTCATAAAAAAAATGGATTCATTTGAGACTCTTTATGGCTACCCCCCACCATCTACCATCTGTTATTTTAGGGTCATCCCAAATCTCATGTTGTAAAAGATTATATTCAACACCAATAATAAATGCTTCAAACCCGTAAGGAGAATTTATTTTTGGCTTAGAATAGGATGACACAAGAAATTTTGTAGTGATTAATATGGGCACCATCCAAGAGTGGATGTTACACAATCAAGTAGGGCTATAAAGCAATTTTGAATAAGGGTGAATTAATTCAGTCTTAGAGGGCTTTCTCATTATGTTGGAACAATGTGGTCTTGCCAAAAGCGGGCAGTTTTGCATGACTAGTGTTGAAGAAAAGAGTTCTTACAAGTGACCAACTTGTTAAATTAGGAATTGCATACCCTTTCAATTGTGTCTTATGTAATCAAACTCCTGAAGATCCAGATCACTTTTTTTCGCGATGCTCTTTTGCCTAGTCTTGTTGGTTATTTGTTTTACAAAAAATGAGTTTTTATGCTCCATTGCCAAATTTAATATGGGACATTTTTTCTTCTTGGCCTGTGTTATACAAGTCTTCATTTTTTGCATGCATTTGATAGGTCATCCCAGTAACCAACTTGTTAAATTAGGAATTGCATACCCTTTCAATTGTGTCTTATGTAATCAAACTCCTGAAGATCCAGATCACTTTTTTTCGCGATAGCTCTTTTGCCTAGTCTTGTTGGTTATTTGTTTTACAAAAAATGAGTTTTTATGCTCCATTGCCAAATTTAATATGGGACATTTTTTCTTCTTGGCCTGTGTTATACAAGTCTTCATTTTTTGCATGCATTTGATAGGTCATCCCAGTAATAGTGATATGGGCTATTTGGTGGGAGAGGAATAAACGCATCTTCAAAAAAACCTCTGTTTCTAATCAAATTGTCCATGCAAGTATTAAAAAATCAGTCATAGAGGGAGTAAATGCCTGGGGTCCAAGATCACAAGAATGTCGGTTCTTTATTTACATCATGGGATAATATCATGCTAAAAAGTTGGTAGGGTATAAGTTTTCCTTTTAAGGGAAGCTTAAAGCAACCTAATAAGGAAAAAGTTGATAGGAGTACAATTAAATTGTTCTCGCCAATGGAAGGCTTCTATAAATTGAATTTTGATGGAGCTTCCGGAGGAAATCCAGTTATTTTAGGGGTAGGAGTTTGTATCATGGATTCACGGGGCATTGTGAAGGAAACTAGAAGAAATAATTTTACCGCCTGGAATAGACAACATGGCAGAGTCAATGGCTATCCTCTATGGTTTGTAGCTTGCAAGGCAGCTCCAAATCAGTGAAATCCATATAGAATCTGATATTTAATAGTTCTGATGTTGATTTAATTAAATTTAATAAAAGAATGGTAATGCACAAAGTAATTTAACTAGTACCTAAAATTTTAGAGAATTTAAAGCTTATCAAAAGATACATACATTTTCATTTAAATCATTGCATACAGCCCGCCCCTTTTGATGTTAAACTTAATCCTCTAATTTTTGTAGATTCTTCATAAGTTCCCGCATTGTAGATTCATCAAAATCAAGCCAAACCTACAAAGATTTCTTGGAAATTTGAATATCTTTATATTATTTTATCATTCTTGAACAATATATTCTATTATACTGACAATATGCAGTGAATTTGAAAATTATTTGAAATCGTAATTCAGTTGAGGTTACCATTGTATGTTGTCTCCTAGATTGTGCAGAGAAGAGGAAATCAATGATTTTCCTAGTTTCAATCATGTTCAAACTAAACTTTGGAAATATTCAACTCTGTTGTACATTTGTAAATGCCTCGGTTTCTATTTTCTTTAAATATGAATTTTTAATGTTAGATTTTTATAATTTTAAAATTGAATGGTCTTCAGTTGAAATTTTCTAATTTGTGCATGTTTATGTGAAATTAAATAACTTTGAATTGTGAAATTATTTTTTAATTGTTATATATATTTTTTAATTAAATACATGTTTTCCATATCATTTCTCGGAAAAATCCACTTTTCACTTTAGTAGAATCATGTTTGGCCAGAATTCATTATAGATCCTGGTGACACAAAATGAGCCACACCTATTAACCTCATCGCCTCCGCATTCTCCCCACCTAACCCCCCACCCCCTCTCATTGAACAAATCAAAAAGATAAATTTCAGCCAATTGTTGTCATTCAAGTAAACATATTAGCAAAAAATATACTAAACGTCTCCACATCTCGACAAATTGCATCTACGATCAAAAATTGTTTTTTTGTTTGATCTTCGTGCAGACTAGTATCTTTCCGCAACTATAGACAGAGCTAGAATTTTATAAGAGGACTGTTTTATGAGAAATCAATGATGCAAATCACTAAAAAGCTATTGCCAATTTTTGTGTTATCCAAACATTTAAAAATACCAATACAAAAAAAAGAATTTCATTTATGGTGAGGCACCCGTAGACTATGAAAAATTTTTGGGAGTTCTGGTACTGGTTTTATTACTCCACCACATTCAACATGAGTTTCTTATCCTTTAAAGTTATGGGTAGATTTGGGAAAAGTCAACTATTAGATATGAATCAATCGGGGAAGCTTGTAAAATTCCCCACACATTCCTAAGACGAGTCGATCCTCGCAGTAATATCGGTTTACTTTTTTCTTCCTCGCTGTCTACATAATGCATTTAACCACAACCATTTAGCTGCACTTGGCAAGAGTGGCACATTTTTTATGGAGGATTCATCTCACTCGACCAAACTTCATGACCCTTGAGAGTGTGCTGTCTGGCTTGGGCTCGTGTTTTAGACTAATTAGGATACATGTGGCAGCCACTTGGATGGGCATGCATTATTCATTAAATTTACTATGATGGATGCAGTCATCAATGCAGAATATATAGTTCATTTCAATTTTATGAACTTAATATTCTCATTTCAAGATTTGAAATGTGTATGAAAAAAATTCATGTAAAATGTTAAAGTCAAACTTTATATTAATATAATATATATTCAATAATTTTGTGTTTGGTGTAAGTTGCATGATGGCGTGATGCCCAGATGAACAATATATCATCATGTGTAAATGTGTACGAGTGATGTAAATTTGGGCTACACGAAAATAAATAACCAATATATTTAATAATTTGTGTTTTTATATAAAATATATAATTTAATTTAATTTGTACAATGTGTTCTTGATAATTAATCAAAAATCTTCTTATGAATTTCTGTTTGCGACCGACCACAGTTGGTGGTGTGCTCCACGAGACTAAATGGCTCAGGTTTTAACCATTTTTGTTAAATTAATATTATCAGAATTAATTAATTTTTTTTTTACATTTTTTGTGTGAATGATCTATTGATTTATTTACATTATTGTAGGTTTTTGATGAGATATCATATCACTAGTTAACCTGAGACATCTTGACCCTATTCATGGGCAATCATCATATCAGAGTCATAATGGTGTCTAGATTGGTCACATATATCTTTTTTCCAAAAAAATTTATGGTAAATGCATACAAATCATTTTTATTAAATATTTAATTAGTAAACATATATTTTCAATTTTTATGTTTTTTCCTATCAAAAATTAAAATAAATTTAAATCTAATTTCAGTTTCTTGAACTATTTGACAGCTGATGTAGAGTTCACTTGAGCACAATATTTTTGAGTTACAATAAGCTCAACTTGATCCTGAACAGAATTACCACCGGTAGGTCCAAATTTTCAAGCATGAGAAACATAATAAAACATTATGCTTATGATGTTCCTAATTAGCCAACACTAAATGTGGTACACATAATCCAATTTAACATCAACAATCTCCCAATACATGAGAACTTATCAATTGAATCAAGGATAAGCATTGTCAAAGATTAATACACCTTTGCAAGAGACATTCCATCATTCAAATTGAAAGGTATAAACAATTAGAATTTTGTGGCATCCCTAGTTACCATGACTAGATATTAAATGAAATAAGGTAAAATAGAGAAATTTTAATGTATTAATGTTGTTACAAGGGAAAAGCATCCCAGATGCTTCATCAATACCATTGATGAATATGAAATTGAAAATGAAGACATCATGATGAAGTTGTTTATGTAGTATTTGAATGAGAGTATAATATAATGGTATAAAATGTTTTCACAGAACATTAGTGACTTGTGGGAGGAATTCATGGGAGGCTTTAGACTACAATATGGAGATATTATTGACCCCATTTTTAATTCATGAGTTAAAAAAAATACCAAAAAGGGTGTGAATAAGATTGTTGTAGATTTGAAAATTAATTTTCTATGACATGAAGAAGGTGCCACCTAATTTGAGACTCAGTGAATCAATGTCATTTATTCTCTATTATGGATAATTTGATGTTAATTTGGGATTTTTCCTTTGATACAATGTCATGGGAATCAATATAGAAAGAAACCTATGAGAATTAAGCAAACACGTTAAAAGAGATACTATTTAATATCATATATCTAGATGCAAGAACCTCAAGAAAATCCCCCATAGCTAATGATAATCTTGACAAGTTGACAAGAGAAATGAAAGATCTATCTTATAAGGTTGTGAGAAATAAAAGGGATATTCTAAAAAAATATTGCACATTGTAATGAAGGCTAGATCTTGCATAACATTCCTTATAATATGGATTATTCTAAGAGATCTAGGTAGACTAGTAAATGATTTATACTAGGAAAGGGAATTTAAGACAAAAATATGAAGATACCTTTGATCCCTTGAGAAAATATTGTGTGAACATCCAAGAAGATTCAACCTAATGAGAAGCATGATATTTACCCCACATGATAAAATAAAGTGTGATATTGAATTAGTACTTTAAAAGAGATATAATTCCTTGACAAAGTTATGAAGATATTGATGTATATCAACTTAGTCATATGAATATGATGAACTATTTAATGTAATTTTGAAATTAGTTCAAGTAATGATATTATTCTAAGTTCAAACATAAACAAATTATTAAATTTTAGATAACATTATTTTGTAAAATTCGCCCGTCACTTGCTACTAATTTTTTATTTGTTTCATAACAACTATCAACTTAATCAACCAAGCATCTTCCATCTAGCTTAGAAGTACCAACTTCATAACTTCTCCAATCACCATGGTGGTGACAACTCTATGTTACTAATATTATACAGTCAAAAGTAGTAAGCTCCCAATGATAGGTCTATCCCTAGACCTAAACTTAAATCTTGAGGGTTCATTAATGATGATCCTACCTACATATCCCTTTTAGGAATCAAAGGCTTTGTAGTTCATACACCAATTATAGAGTTCATCCTATTCTCTTGTATGAGATTTTTATCTCTCTTTTAAATCATGACTATTAATTAATTTAATGATTTTAAATTATTCCAATTACACTTAGAATGATAATACATTTCATTCAAGTGTTGATTCCATATCAATAATTAGTGTACAAGAACACACAAATTCATGTAAGATTCATACCATTCCATAACCCCGAGTTCTCGCATGATGGTTGGCTTGAGCATATGCCATGTATACCCCTTATACAAGACAAAATTCCACTTTATAAATTTTCCAAAAAAAACAAAGTATAAAAATTGAATTCAAACTAAAATAATAGATGATGGGGAGAAATATAGAAAAACTAAGTAGATGGTTTTGTAGTTCTTGGAACCAAATTTCCAATGCCTATTTAGTTGCAAAAATTTGTCACTGTATGCCCAAGTTATGGCCTTTTTATTTCTAAAACTACTATTTTAGAACAAAAATAGTAAGGTGGAGCTTTGGTACTAGTCGCCCACATGATCAAGGGACAACTCATTGGGGGCTAGTGGATGATGACATCATCACTACATTGGAAACCATAAAATAATCTTTTGTTTACAAATAATTTATAAAAATTGTGCCAAGATGACATGGACATTATTCAAGTTAAGTGCAGAGGAATATTATTTGTTAGATTTGTTAGATTTGTTAGATGTGCAAGATAACTAAGAAGGGGGATGAATTAGTTGTATACCCTTAACAACCATTAAATCCTTATCATGTATTAGTAGAATGTAAACATATGAAATAGTAATGAAAACACATCTAAACACATAAGCACACCAAATTTATGTGGAAAACCCAAGAAGAGAAAAACCACAGTGAGGATTACCTCACAATATAAAATAATAGCAACATCAAATTAATAGGCTCACTATCGGAGGGTTCACTACCCAAAAGAAAGGGATCACTGCCAAAGGACTTGCCATCTAGAAGAAAGAAGATAGAAGGGGTGGCTCACTGCCAATTTGAACTACTAATTTAAATGCATCTCTCCTATGTTGAAGGTATAGTTCCAATGAAGCACAAACAACTCATTCAATAGACTAAAATGTAGACACCTTCTGCTCACTACATTTGGGAGTCATAGACATTAAAGCTCACACTCAGATCACCACAATTGATCACTTTCACATATTTCACATCACACACACTCTCTACTTAATACACATAATAACTCACCTTGTATTTATACCAACTGCGACCTGAAATAATCTCAATTTGGTCGGCCTTAAGGAAACGTATGCACCTCAACCATGCAATATCAAATAGGTCGGCACCACACACTTCCAAGGTATAAAGAAGTAAAGGAAAACCACACCACAACTTAACTAGGACCCAAATCTACATGAACACACTTCTCAACACTTCCACAAACAACAACCATCCACTACAAGTAGCACTAGCATGCCAAGTCGGCCAAACCTGCACTAACACTAACAAGTGACTCCAAACACACCTCTCCGGGTCTGGAAACATCTCATGGACCACACACCAACATTCCAAAACATATCAGAATATTCCACATCATCAAAATATTCACCACTAGTACTATAACCACCTAAAACTTAAGAACGCCTTCATTCTGTGCAACTAGGCACACTAGCACAGACATCCAACACACCAAACAACCTTGTGGAGCACCATAGCACTTGAAACTTCTAGGGAAGGTAGATATAGACAATATAAGCACATTCCTAGATCTGCAAGAAAAGAACCTTCACTATGGAGAAATGTGGGGCAATCTCATTTCTCCCAGACACCTTATTTTACTAGACAAACATACTATCAAACACATCTTTTACTGTAGAATGATTCAGAACCTAAAACTTTGGATATAGAACCTCTAAACACCTCTAATCATCATATCCAAACCACGTAGGCATATATTCAACCATGAAGAAATGCAAAGAAGAACACTGAGCAACACTCTGTCACACTAAACTCTTTTATTCAATTTTCTCAAAAGTACTTCGAAACCAAGTGAACCAACTGTATCAACAACACTACTAACATCTATGAAACACATCTAAAACATATCACATTAATCACAACACATCCATGCTACCAACAATCTCATCAAACACAACTTTTGTAGCTATACTAAAGTAATACATCAATGACAATGCCAACAACATTGTGTTGACATTAATACCAACAACTCCAATGCTAAGGGTTGGGGTTGACATCATCAATACTAGTAGCATTCCAACACTCTCTTCATACCAGGGATTGACATCAATGACAACACCCAAATAACTCACAAACAACTCAAACTTCCAACAATCTCCCCCCTTTTCATTGATGGCAACACCGTTTTTGAAAACCATCAACAACAAAAGCATACTAACAACTCTACAACAATCATTACTCCTCTTGACCAAGGCAACTCTTTACTCTTCATACTCACATGTTCTCTTTCTCTTGAACACTCTCTTGCAATAATTTTCTAAACTATACTTTTTCAGCCACTCTAACTTTCTCCCCCTTTGACATCAATGGAAAAGGGCCATAGACTTATCCAACTCTCTTTCTCTCCCCCTTTGACAATATTCAAAGAGCAACACTTGCATCTCTCACATATCACTTGCAAGCAACTACACACTCTCTTTATTGCACTTATTTGTTTGCACTCTCTTCACAAACTACTTCTCCTGCAACACCAACTATCTATCCCCCTTTATTCCTTTGCTCTTTATACAATAATTCTTCATATACTGCACCAACTAGTAACCACTACTACCTCCTGAGAGGTAGCCTTCATTAGTCCGGAACAAAAGAATAAATCTTGAATTGCTCAACCAAACTGATGAATACTCTTATGCATCTAGTTGAAAGGAGGAGAAATAACCC
This sequence comes from Sequoia sempervirens, assembly GCA_007258455.2. NCBI lineage: Eukaryota > Viridiplantae > Streptophyta > Pinopsida > Cupressales > Cupressaceae > Sequoia > Sequoia sempervirens. The sequence goes on from VDFB02349703.1 coordinate 68,507, forward strand.
CTAACTTTTGTTGGAGATACTCAAAAATATCTTTAGGCAGAGCCTTTGTGAAAATATCTACAACTTGATCCTTTGTAGGCACTCCAACTTCACCTCAATTTTTGCAACTCTCTCTCAAGAAGTGATCCCTGATTGAGATATGTTTTGTTCTTGATCATCATTGGATTCTTTGATATATTGATTGCACTTGTATTGTTGCATAGAATAGAAATAGGTTCATCATATGATATTATGATATCCTTCAATGTTTGCTTCATCTGCAACACCTCTGTGCATCAAGATGTTGCTGCAATGTACTTTACCTCTGCAGTAGATAATGACACTAAATACTTCTTCTTACTAAACCATGAAACCAATCTCCTTCCAAACAAGAAAGCATCTCCACTTGTACTTTCTAATGCCCTCCTAAAAATAGACTAATAAAATGCAACCAAATAACTTAATTATATGATAAAAGATAGGCTACTCATACTTAGATTTTTTTAAATGATTTTGAAATCAATAGAGGTTTTGTTTCTACAACTAAATAAAGGATTTATTTGCAAGTTAGATATTTGCAAGCTAATTCATTAATTAAATTTTCTAAAGAAAATGGAGAAGTAATAGTGCTAATGAAAAATATACTCATGGTACCACATTAACCTAGCATTGCTAAGGTATCCATTAATATTTATATATAATAGTTTAGCTAATGAACTCCACAACAATAAATTAAAACAAAAATAATTAGCACACTACTATTTACTTGAACACTAAAAGATATCACTAAATATGAACACTAGTCACAAGATTATGATTATATTATTAAGTATTATTCAATTAAATATAATCAAACATGTAGTCAAATCTATATATATAAACATATTTAAATT
>VDFB02349703.1:69478-198397 GCA_007258455.2 Sequoia sempervirens
ATAGGTGGATTTCCTGAAGCAAGCAATAAATTTTATTTTAAAAGCTAATCTTTGTTTTGATGTTTGCAAGATAAGAATGGTACAAATCTCTCTGTTTAATGATGTTGTGGCATGAATTCATTAGCAGGGTAATGATTTTTAGGAATGAGCTAAGCTTAAGCCAACGCGGATAGAGGAGGTGATGGCATACATGTGTCGTTTCATCCTTTTTGCGCATGTGAACAGGTAATTAAACTTATGGATTAGCATACTTTTGCTTGCCAAGAATTGTAGAGTGATTCATGCCTGGCGTTATGCAACAAACGTCTTCTTATGAAGACAAAGGCGAAATTAAGCTCAATTGGCAAGCTTTCTGACAGTTCAGGAGGGTCGCCATGGAGTATCTTCCGCGCAACTATAGGGTGTGGCTACTTGTTCTTGAATGGGAATTGCCATTTTCTGATTCAATTGGAGATGCAAAGCTCAGTCAAGTTTTCAAAGTGCATTGCTTCCAGTTTCGCAAAGGTGTTAAGAGGGTTTTGGGGGATGAAATTTATACCCACAGGCGAGAAGATGCATATTTCCCTCATAGATGATATCCATCTTTCTCTCAAATGCATTTGATCTTGTCCAGTCACTTTCATTGTTGCAGATTATAGCTCGCAAGGTGGTAAATGATGTCTTCTTGTTGGACAATAGGCTTGTGAAAGCGGTGCAATCCTATGATTTGTGGAAAGGCCAAATTCGAATCAGTGGCTTGTTCCCACGACATTTCCTCCTAAATGGTAATGTTTATATATCTATTTTGGATGCTATAAAAAATACATTGGAAATGCAATGCTTTAAGTACTTGCAGCTAGCCTTGGACAAGCATGGCGGGGTCATTGGAGGTAATTTAGCATATGAGATAAAGAGAAGATTCAGTTCCATATTGGCTCTGATCTCTCATGAGCATCAAGAGCCGATAGTTGTTTGTCCTCTGTTATCTCCAAGTTATCTACCAGTGGTGGGAGCTCCTCTTGTTCCATCCAACCCAGATAATGTTAGTTCATCTCGTCCTCCTCAGCTCGAGTGTATCCCAAATCTGAACATTCCACTTCCAAGAAAAGGTAATGAAGGTCTCCTTGAGCAACAAGGGGAAAATGAAATTCAGAGTGATGACATGGAGGAATGAGGGTTTTGTGTTTTAGAAGCTTTTGAATAGTAATTACAAAAGGGGGATAGTAAATTTTGTACATCGTGTAAATGCCTGTAAAATGGGCTTTATAGCTAAATATGAATTTTGATGGGTTAGTCATAGATAAAATCTGCTTTGTCAGGGCTAGAATTAGATTGTTTTTCTACAAGTATGAACAATGTGCTGCAAATTCAGGCTGATAAGAGCCATTGAAATCATCTTTTGTAATCCTCTACTTTTATATATTAATATAAATATATAGGTTATCACCTTTTGCCAAAAGAAAAAACTAGATTAAAAGTTAGTAGTTAGATTAGTTTTTTTATATTTTTTTTATATTTTAAAATGAGCACAAAAAAATTGGCCACCTATTATTATTTTAAAAAATAATCATCAAAACCAACTTAATCAAAATAAATAATTTGATTAAAAAAATATGTACAGTTGCTATATAAACAAATCAGCTAATCAATCATATTCAATTAGTCAATGCAATTTTTTTTAATAAATTTAATTAGAAAGAAAAGAAAGCTATCACTATCATCTTTGTAGATCAAACATATATTTCTTTCTTTCTAATTAGCATATTTTCAAAATTAGATATAAGAAATTTTGGCTTTTTCTTAACTATTATCTCACATTTCATACTCTTTTAAATTTAGTTATCTAAACTAGTTATCTTCACCATTTATAAATTTAAAAATATTTCACACAAAAAAATTCATGTGAAAATATTTCTCTTTACTAACTATGAAAAACTTAACATAGTTCTTGTACTACTAACCTATTAAAACTTGTAATATACAAATCAACTTTTCAACTTCCTTATAAATTATCAAACCCTCATTTACAACTCTTGTCATTTTTTTATAAGTTTCCTAAAATATTGAAAGCATTGTAAACACCTCTTATTAAACATTCCAAACTTAAGAAACATTTTGGCTATCCTATGGACTTTTTTCCTTATGGATTGGTCTCACATAATCCTTATAAGTCACATATGCTTGATTTTATGCATAGAAATTCAACATATAATTCATTATTGGAGGGTGAAAACCTTGAATATATTTTAAAAAATATCATCTATACAAGTCTGTCATTGTCATTTCTCAAAGTAGTCATTCCTATCCACAAGATATAATAGTTTAATATATAGTTATAATTGTAGAATGCATTTTTGTCTTGGATGCATTATCAACATGTCATAATTTCTATTAAATATTCTATATAAAAAACTTATGGAAGTCCAAAAGGGGTATTGAAAACTCTTGGTTCACCATGGATTAGTCAAACTAATAATTAGGAGGAATTGGAAGTATCTAACCTAGTCACCTCATGGGAAAGTTTTTTGGTAAATGCAAGAAGTTGGGTCAATTTTTTTGACTAAAAAGTTGAAGTCATTTTTTTGAAAATCAAAGTTTTTCATAGTTGAAATTAAAAATTTGAAGCACTTACACATAAAATCTTAGCATGGTCTAGAAATATAAAATATAAGATATTTTGTCTAGTTTTCAAATATATAATTTATTCTAATGCCTATACAATAAAAGTTAGATTTAATAGGATGCACAAAAATTATTTATTAAAATTTTTGTGTTTTGATCAAAAAATGCACATGTACAACTAACATAATTTAACCTAAATAAAATTATTTTTCAAATTCATTTTGGGGAAAGATATGTATTATGGTGAAGTTTGGTCAAGATATTTTTTTATAATTTTTTAAAATGTTTCTTTTATTAATTTGTATTTCCCTTGATTACTATTTTTTAAAACCCTTCATGTATAACCAACATAATTTGAGCTAAACTAATCTTAAAATAAATTTATTTTCATCATATAGAGAATGGTGTCTAGATTGGTCACATATATTTTTTTCCAAAAAAATTTAAAAAACAAAATTTATTAAAATAATAGTAATACATATCATTTCAATTTTATGAACTGCTTTTCTCAAAAATTAATTAACAACTAAAAAATATGTCCAATCATAAAAAAATGCATATTTGATAACTAGATGTCGTCATCTAAAGGTCTTTAATTTCGTCAAAAAAGTATGAAAAAAATTCATCAAACATGTTAAAGTCAAATTTTATCTTGTTATTTTCATATAATTGTACTTGCAAGTCCAAGGTTGAAGGTTGGGTTTTCAAACCTAAGTTTATGAAATGCATACCCACTCAAAAATGTGTACCCATTCTAAAAAGGAATGGGTATATGAGGCAAATAGAAATAAGTACTTATTTTAAGATGGGTACTTGTTTTTATTTAAAATAGGCACTTGTTCCATACCATGTTACCTTCTCTTTCTATTCCTTGAAAACCCAAATTTTACCTTCTTATTGAAGTTTCAAATTTTACTTTATTTGTTTCCTTTTCATCATTCCCCAATTGTCTACATTCCCCTCTTCCAATTAACCTTTTTCCCTTTTTGAGCTTAGACTTTTAGAAATTCAATTAGTTGTGTATTATGTATGTTACAATACTAAGGTCTAACTTCATTTTCCTTATCATTTATAGGGGGTTTTAACTTTCCCTATCCATATCACTAGTTTTGTCATCCCTATTTTTTCCCCTTGTTGGACTCTCCAAATCCTAGTAAGCTCTTCTTTCATTTTTTCCTACTATATATTAGATATGTGACTTCCTTGATCCCCATCATTTCATTCACATATTCTCCTTGGTCCTCTAGTATTTCCCATTCGCCTTTATACTTCTTCATGTAGTATTCACTATCCATTTTCCTCAACTCATATCCCCTATCATACTTCCTCCTAATGAGACTTCATTTTTCTAAGCTAGTACGTCTAATTAAAATCATCCAAATGGTATTTAAATTTTGAATTTCCTAAATCACATTCCCTTATCCTCTAACAAGTCATACTTCATTTTTCTAGGAATTTCCTCACCTACATCTTTAGCATATGTTTCCCTATTCCTTGATGGGTTCCCATTTATTTTTATGCTTTCTTCATGCTTATACAATTGGATCTATTTGAGCCTTGATCCTTCTTCCTCTTCTTTTGGCATCAAGAATTTCTTTTCCTCGATCCTTAGTGATTTTTTCCTATGAAATAAAAATAAATGTATTAATTAAATTACCAGATAACCTTAGGGAGAGGTAGCAAGAGATTCAAGCACAATTTGAGTTACAATAAGCTCAACTTGCCTAGAATTACCACCGGTAGGTCCAAATTGTTGAGAAACAAATAAAAATTATGCTTACGATGTTCCTAATTAACCAACACTAAATTGGTAACATAACCAATAACTCAACAATCTCCCAAACATGAGAACTCAATTTCAAGGATAAGCTCAAAGATTATCACCATTGAGACAATCGTTAGGAATTGAAAGGTATAAACAATTAGAATTTTGTGGCATCCTTGGTTACCATGACTAGATATTAAATGAAATAAGGGAAAATAGACAAATTTTAATGTATTAATGTTGTTACAAGGGAAAAGCATCCCAGATGCTTCATCAATATCATTGATGAATATGAAATTGAAAATAAAGACATCATGATGAAGTTGTTTATGTAGTATTTGAATGAGAGTATAATATAATGGTATAAAATGTTTTCACAGAACATTAGTGACTTGTGGGAGGAATTCATGGGAGGCTTTAGATTACAATATGGAGATATTATTAACCCCGTTTTTAATTCATGAGTTAACAAAAATACCAAAAAGGGTGTGAATAAGATTGTTGTAGATTTGAAAAATAATTTTCTATGACATGAAGAAGGTGCCACCTAATTTGAGACTCAATGAATCAATGTCATTTATTCTCTATTATGGATAATTTGATGTTAATTTGGGATTTTTCCTTTGATACAATGTCATGGGAATCAATATAGAAAGAAACCTATGAGAATTAAGCAAACACGTTAAAAGAGATACTATTTAATATCATATATCTAGATGCAAGAACCTCAAGAAAATCCCCCATAGCTAATGATAATCTTGACAAGTTGACAAGAGAAATGAAAGATCTATCTTATAAGGTTGCAAGAAATAAAAGGGATACATTCTAAGAAAGTATTGCACATTTTAATGAAGGCTAGATCTTGCATAATATTGATTATTCTAAGAGATCTAGGTAGAATAATAAATGAATTATTCCTAGGAAAGGGAATTTAAGACAAAAAAGATGAAGATACCCTTGATCCCTTGAGAAAAGATTGTGTGAACATCCAAGAAGATTCAATCTAATGTGAAGCATGATATTTATCCCACGTGATAAAATAAAGTGTGATATTGAATTAGTATTTTAAAAGAGATATAATTCCTTGATGAAGTTATGAAAATATTGATTTATATCAACTTAGTCATATGAATATGATGAACTATTTAATGTAATTTTGGAATTAGTTCAAGTAATGATATTATTCTAAGTTCAAACATAAACAAATTAAATTTTAGATAACATTATTTTGTAAAATTCTCCTATCACTTGCTACTAATTTTTTATTTGTTTCATAACAACTATCAACTTAATCAACCAAGCATCTTCCATCTAGTTAGAAGTACCGACTTCGTAACTTCTCCAATCACCATGGTGGTGACAACTCTATGCTACTACTTATATTATTACATTCAAAAGTAGTAAGCTCCCAATGATAGGTCTATCCCTAGACCTAAACTTAAATCTTGAGGGTTCATTAATGATGATCCTACCTACATATCCCTTTTAGGAATCAAAGGCTTTGTAGTTCATACACCAATTATAGAGAGAGTTCATCTTATTCTCTTGTATGAGATTTTTATCTCTCTTTTAAATCATGACTATTAATTAATTTAATAATTTTAAATTAGTCCAATTACACTTAGAATGATAATACATTCCATTCAAGTGTTGCTTCCATATCAATAATTAGTGTACAAGAACACACAAATTCATGTAAGATTCATACCATTCCATAACCCCAAGTTCTCGCATGATGGTTGGCTTGAGCATACGCCACATATACCCCTTATACAAGACAAAATTCCACTTTATAAATTTTCCAAAAAAAACAAAGTATAAAAATTGAATTCAAACTAAAATAATAAATGATGGGGAGAAATATAGAAAAACTAAGTAGATGGTTTTGTAGTTCTCATAACCAAATTTCCAGTGCCTATTTAGTTGCAAAAATTTGTCACTGTATGCCCAAGTTATGGCCTTTTTATTTCTAAAACTACTATTTTAGAACAAAAATAGCAAGGTGGAGCTTTGGTACTAGTCACCCACATGATCAAGGGCCAACTCATTGGGGGCTAGTGGATGATGACATCATCACTACATTGGAAACCATAAAATAATCTTTTATTTACAAATAATTTATAAAAATTGTGCCAAGATGACATGGACATTATTCAAGTTAAGTGCAGAGGAATATTATTTGTTAGATTTGTTAGATGTGCAAGATAACTAAGAAGGGGGGCGAATTAGTTGTATATTAAAACATTAAAACCCTCATTAACATTCAGATCTGTATTAGCCCTTAAACCCTTAACAACCATTAAATCCTTATCATGTATTAGTAGAATGTAAACATATGAAATAGTAATGAAAACACATCTAAACACATAAGCACACCAAATTTATGTGGAAAACCCAAGAAGAGAAAAACCACAGTGAGGATTACCTCACAATATAAAATAATAGCAACATCAAATTAATAGGCTCACTATCGGAGGGTTCACTACCCAAAAGAAAGGGATCACTGCCAAAGGACTTGCCATCTAGAAGAAAGAAGATAGAAGGGGTGGCTCACTGCCAATTTGAACTACTAATTTAAATGCATCTCTCCTATGTTGAAGGTATAGTTCCAATGAAGCACAAACAACTCATTCAATAGACTAAAATGTAGACACCTTCTGCTCACTACATTTGGGAGTCATAGACATTAAAGCTCACACTCAGATCACCACAATTGATCACTTTCACATATTTCACATCACACACACTCTCTACTTAATACACATAATAACTCACCTTGTATTTATACCAACTGCGACCTGAAATAATCTCAATTTGGTCGGCCTTAAGGAAACGTATGCACCTCAACCATGCAATATCAAATAGGTCGGCACCACACACTTCCAAGGTATAAAGAAGTAAAGGAAAACCACACCACAACTTAACTAGGACCCAAATCTACATGAACACACTTCTCAACACTTCCACAAACAACAACCATCCACTACAAGTAGCACTAGCATGCCAAGTCGGCCAAACCTGCACTAACACTAACAAGTGACTCCAAACACACCTCTCCGGGTCTGGAAACATCTCATGGACCACACACCAACATTCCAAAACATATCAGAATATTCCACATCATCAAAATATTCACCACTAGTACTATAACCACCTAAAACTTAAGAACGCCTTCATTCTGTGCAACTAGGCACACTAGCACAGACATCCAACACACCAAACAACCTTGTGGAGCACCATAGCACTTGAAACTTCTAGGGAAGGTAGATATAGACAATATAAGCACATTCCTAGATCTGCAAGAAAAGAACCTTCACTATGGAGAAATGTGGGGCAATCTCATTTCTCCCAGACACCTTATTTTACTAGACAAACATACTATCAAACACATCTTTTACTGTAGAATGATTCAGAACCTAAAACTTTGGATATAGAACCTCTAAACACCTCTAATCATCATATCCAAACCACGTAGGCATATATTCAACCATGAAGAAATGCAAAGAAGAACACTGAGCAACACTCTGTCACACTAAACTCTTTTATTCAATTTTCTCAAAAGTACTTCGAAACCAAGTGAACCAACTGTATCAACAACACTACTAACATCTATGAAACACATCTAAAACATATCACATTAATCACAACACATCCATGCTACCAACAATCTCATCAAACACAACTTTTGTAGCTATACTAAAGTAATACATCAATGACAATGCCAACAACATTGTGTTGACATTAATACCAACAACTCCAATGCTAAGGGTTGGGGTTGACATCATCAATACTAGTAGCATTCCAACACTCTCTTCATACCAGGGATTGACATCAATGACAACACCCAAATAACTCACAAACAACTCAAACTTCCAACAATCTCCCCCCTTTTCATTGATGGCAACACCGTTTTTGAAAACCATCAACAACAAAAGCATACTAACAACTCTACAACAATCATTACTCCTCTTGACCAAGGCAACTCTTTACTCTTCATACTCACATGTTCTCTTTCTCTTGAACACTCTCTTGCAATAATTTTCTAAACTATACTTTTTCAGCCACTCTAACTTTCTCCCCCTTTGACATCAATGGAAAAGGGCCATAGACTTATCCAACTCTCTTTCTCTCCCCCTTTGACAATATTCAAAGAGCAACACTTGCATCTCTCACATATCACTTGCAAGCAACTACACACTCTCTTTATTGCACTTATTTGTTTGCACTCTCTTCACAAACTACTTCTCCTGCAACACCAACTATCTATCCCCCTTTATTCCTTTGCTCTTTATACAATAATTCTTCATATACTGCACCAACTAGTAACCACTACTACCTCCTGAGAGGTAGCCTTCATTAGTCCGGAACAAAAGAATAAATCTTGAATTGCTCAACCAAACTGATGAATACTCTTATGCATCTAGTTGAAAGGAGGAGAAATAACCCCTAACTTTTGTTGGAGATACTCAAAAATATCTTTAGGCAGAGCCTTTGTGAAAATATCTACAACTTGATCCTTTGTAGGCACTCCAACTTCACCTCAATTTTTGCAACTCTCTCTCAAGAAGTGATCCCTGATTGAGATATGTTTTGTTCTTGATCATCATTGGATTCTTTGATATATTGATTGCACTTGTATTGTTGCATAGAATAGAAATAGGTTCATCATATGATATTATGATATCCTTCAATGTTTGCTTCATCTGCAACACCTCTGTGCATCAAGATGTTGCTGCAATGTACTTTACCTCTGCAGTAGATAATGACACTAAATACTTCTTCTTACTAAACCATGAAACCAATCTCCTTCCAAACAAGAAAGCATCTCCACTTGTACTTTCTAATGCCCTCCTAAAAATAGACTAATAAAATGCAACCAAATAACTTAATTATATGATAAAAGATAGGCTACTCATACTTAGATTTTTTTAAATGATTTTGAAATCAATAGAGGTTTTGTTTCTACAACTAAATAAAGGATTTATTTGCAAGTTAGATATTTGCAAGCTAATTCATTAATTAAATTTTCTAAAGAAAATGGAGAAGTAATAGTGCTAATGAAAAATATACTCATGGTACCACATTAACCTAGCATTGCTAAGGTATCCATTAATATTTATATATAATAGTTTAGCTAATGAACTCCACAACAATAAATTAAAACAAAAATAATTAGCACACTACTATTTACTTGAACACTAAAAGATATCACTAAATATGAACACTAGTCACAAGATTATGATTATATTATTAAGTATTATTCAATTAAATATAATCAAACATGTAGTCAAATCTATATATATAAACATATTTAAATTTACAGTAATTTATAGATGGAAAGAGATATGTCGAGGCTGACTACTAAGAATCACATTAAGTTATTTGAACCCGATGACTCAAGACTGGGAAAGACATTATATTAGAAAGATGCAGTTGCTAATAATAAGGGTGTTTTATAAGTATAGTCTATTCCCAATTGCTTGTATTTTAGATTGTCATTGAACTAGGTTGAATGTAGTGCAAAATACTAGAAGTGAGCATCAAAAAGGACTTGGTACTGACCAAACACAACATAACAAAGGATAATGATGGAGAAAATTAATGGAATGAGCATTGAACATTTAATTCATGAACATATAAGATAAGAGATATTAAGATGAGATTACATATTTAAATATACATTCAACTAATTGAACCGTTGCACACAAGGATTAACTTTAATTTGCGATAATCATTAGGTAACATTGCAAGAAACAAAACTAATAAAAAGAGTGCGCTAAGATTTATCACAAAGCGTTGCAGACACAAATACACCTCAACTAATGGTAACTCTACCAAGAAATGTATGCATTAATTTGAATTGACAACAACATAAATTGGTTGCATTCCCAGGTTATACATGATTTGTTTCTTTTATGAGCTAAATCATTAATGGTAGCTTCTATTTATAACAAAATGATTAATGAAAGATTTTTAGTTTGTATCTATTTCAACATGCTCTTCCAACAGGGTAACCAAGATTATTTTCATTTGATGAGACACCAAAATCATTAACAACAGAAGACTTCAGTTACAAGCTCAGACCGCGGCTAAAGCGAGAAGAAGTACAATGAAATAGTCAAGTATATATACCGTTAATATGAGGCTTATATTGTAACCGCTACTAGCAGATATGATTTTTAAATTTAAGATATATAAATTACGCCGAGATATATTGTGTTTAATTTTCATCATTCAACTTTAATATAGATGTATTAAATTGAAATTAAATGCTCGATATATCTCGAGTAATTTATATATCTTAAATTTAAGTATATATGCTAGTAGCAGTCACTGCAACACATAACATGAATTAATATATTATTTATATTATATTATTAGATATATATAATAATATAAGATAAAACAATAATATAATAATAATGTATTACATATTATATGAATTTAATATAATAATATTAATATTGTAACAATTATGTATGAATATATTATTATATTATTAATTCATATATAATATTATTATTATATCTATATTATTATTTATCTTAATTAATATAATCTAATAATATATATAACTTCATAATTATGTTATTGTTAATATGAACTTCTACCAACATATTAATTCATATAATATTATATACTAATATTTATAATATAATATAATACTATAATATAATATAATATTATAATATAATATTATATTATATTATATTATATATAATATAATATTATAATATAATATGTAATATAATATAAATAATTATAATATAATATAATATAATATTATATTATATTATAATATAATATAATATAATATATTATAATATAATATAATATAATATTATAATATAATATAATATAATATTATAATATAATATAATATAATATAATAATATTATATTATATGAATTAATTATACTATATTATTTTATTATATTTAATATAATAATAATATTATATTATATGAATTAACTATACTATATTATTTTATTATATTATTAGATAAATAATAATATTTTAGTATATTTAGTATAAAAATTTAATATAAGTTAGAGTTAGGGTCAAACATGGTTAGGTTCAAAATTTTATTAGGGTTGAGGTTCAAGTTTAATTAGGGTTAGGGTAAATAGATATATTTAGGATTAGGGTTAGGTTAAGATTGATTAGGGTTAGTCTTAGGGTTAAATTTTAAATAAGGTTAGGGTTAGTCCTAAAATAAGATTATGAATTATAGAAAATAGTTATGGTTAGTGTTATAAATAGAATTAGGGTTAGGGTTATAATTAGAATTAAAGATATGGTTATGAGTAGGGTTAAAATAGGGCTTGGTTTCAATTAGGGTGAGTGTTCAATTATAGTAAGTGTTCAATTTGGTTATGATTTTATAAATGATAAAATTTGGTTAGGATTAGAGTTAAAATTGGGATTAGGGTTGGGGTTTTCATCATGAATAGTTTTATCATCACGAATAGGGATTAGGGTTAGGGTTAGGGTTATGGTTATGGTAAGGGTTAGGGTTAGGGTTATCATCATAAATAGGTTTATCATCATGAATAGGAATAGGGTTAAGGTTAGGATTAGGGTTATGGTTATGGTTATGGTCAGGGTTAGGTTTATTATCATGAATAGGTTTATCATCATGAATTTGGATTAGGGTTATCATCACAAATAGGGATTATGGTTACGGTTAGTGTTAGGGTTAGGGTTAGAGTTATGGATAGGGCTAGAATTAGGGTTAGGGTTAGGATTAGGGTTAGGGTTAGAGTTATGGTTATGGTTAGGTCCTAATTCTAATCTTAATCTTAATCCTAACCCTAACCCTAATCCTAACCCTAATCCTAACCCTAACACTAACCCTAACCCTAACCCTAACCCTAACCCTAATCCCTATTCATGATGATAACCCTAACCCTAATCCTAACCTTAATCATATTCGTGATGAATTAATATATTAGTTTATTATATTATTAAGGTTAGGGTTAGGGTTAGTGTTAGGGTTAGTGTCAGGGTCAGGGTCAGGGTTAGTGTTATGGTTAGGGTTACCATCAGAAATAGGATTAGGGTTAGGGTTAGGATTATGGTTAGGGTTAGGGTTATGGTTATGGTTAGGTTTATCATCACGAATAGCTTTATCATCACAAATTTGGATTAGGGTTATCATCACAAATATGGATTAAGGTTAGGATTAGTGTTAGGGTTAGGGTTAGAGTTATGGTTAGGGTTAGGATTAGGGTTACGACTAGTGTTATGGTTAGGGTTATGGTTAGGGTTAGTGTTAGTGTTAGGGTTAGTGTTAGGGTTAGGGTTAGTGTTAGGGTTATGGCTATGGTTAGGGTTAGGTTTATCATCACAAATTTGGATTAGGGTTATCATCATGAATAGGGATTAGGGTTAGGGTTAGTGTTAGGGTTAGGTTTATAGTTATGATTAGGGTTAGAATTAGGTTTAGGGTTAGTATTTGGGTTAGGGTTAGGGTTAGGATTCAGGTTAGGTCCTAATCCTAATCTTAATCTTAATCCTAACCCTAACCCTAATCCTAACCCTAACACTAACCCTAACCATAACCCTAACTATAACCGTAACCCTAACCCTGACACTAACCCTAACCTTAATCCCTATTCGTTATGATAACCATAAACCTAATCCTAACTCTAACCTAATCATATTCATGATGATAAGCCTATTTGTGATACCCTAACCCTAATCCTAACCCTAACCCTAACCCTAACACTAACCCTAACCCTAATCCTATTCATGATGATAATCCTATTCGTGATGATAAACCTATTCGTGATGATAACCCTAACCCTAACCCTAACCACAACCACAACCACAACCCTAACCATAACCCTAACCTTATTCCTAATCCCTATTCGTGATGATAACCCTAACCCTAACCATAACCATAACCATAACAATAACCCTAACCCTAACCCTAATCCTAACCATAATCCTAATCCTATTCATGATGATAAACCTATTTGTGATGATAAACCTAACCCTAATACTAACCCTAACACTAACCCTAACCCTAAACCTATTTGTGATGATAACCCTAACCCTAACCATAACCATAACCATATCCCTAATTGTAATCCCTATTTGTGATGATAACCCCAACCCTAATCCCTATTTTAACTCTAACCCTAACTAAATTACTATATTTATCATTTATAAACATATCCATAACCATAACCATAACCATAACCATAACCCTAACCCTAAACCTAACCATAACCATAGCCATAACCATAACCGTAACCATAACCCTAATCCCTATTCATGATGATAACCCTAACCCTAATCCTAATCCTAACCCTAACCCTAACCCCAATCCTAATCCTAACCCTAACCCTACTCCTATTCATGATGATAAACCCAATCCTAATGATCCTAACCCTAACCCTATACCTATTCGTGATGATAATACTATTCATGATGATAACCCTAACCCTAACCCTAATCCCTATTCATGATGATAACCCTAACCATAACCATAACCCTAACCCTAACCCTAATCCTAACCCTCACCCTAATCCTATTCTTGATGATAAACCTTACCCCAATCCTAACCCTAGCACTAACCCTAACCCTAATCCTATTCATGATGATAACCCTAACCCGAATCTCTATTCGTGATGATAAACTTATTTGTGATGATAACCCCAACCCTAGTCCCAATTTTATCTCTAACCCTAACCAAATTACTATATTTTATCATTTATAAACCTATCCCTATCCCTAACCCTAACCCTAACCCTAACTCTAAGCCTAATTGAACCCTAGCACTAATCCTAAACCTATTTGAACCCTAACCTTAATTGAACCCTAACCGTAATTGAATCCTAACACTTACCATTGTTAAACTCTAATTGAACAATAACACTTTATAACCCTAGTTATAACCCTAATTGAATCCTAGTTGTAACCCTAATTCAACCTTAACTAAACTCTAATTGCACCCAAACCCTAATACTAACTCTAATTGAACCTAAATAAGACTTACCATAGTTAAACTTGTTGTCCCAAATTTTTGACTTGTTAAAAATTGGGATAAACCATCAAAATTTTGATAAAATTTCAAGATTTTTTCTTCTAAGGCACATATTATGAGGTGAAAAGATTAGAAAATCTCAATTTTAGGTCTATAGTCCTTTGGGTTACCCCTTTTTACACATTCTCGTCCATTTTCATGAAATTTTGAGTCATTTTTAGTGTGTTTTTGGTCAAATTCGGGTTTTTCTGACATCACTGCAAGTAGGAATTTTTGAGCTTCACTGCAAGTTAATAATAGGAACTTTTTGTGTTTATTGCAAGTCATTTTGTTTTTTATTTTCTCTTTTTAAAAATCCTTTTTAGGAACTTTTTGTTCATATTGCAAGTGTCGAAACTTTTTAAGTCCTTTGCAGGTTACTTTTTCATTTAAGTTACTTGTAATGACTTCTAAAAATTCCGATTTCACTTAAATGACTTGCAAATACCCCAAAAAGGTCCGACTTCTTTCATATTCACTTGTTTTTGCTCTTGAAAAACCCGATTTCATTTTAAAGTAACTTGCAAATACATCAAAAAGGCCTGATTTTAATAAAGTCACTTGCAAATGCTTTGAAAAAGTTTGATTTCATTTTGAATGACTTGCAAAATGCTTGTAAAAATCCGATCTCTCTTTTGAGTGAAATTTTTACTTGCTTTGAGTTCTCAAAAACCTGACACCATCCATGATTGGAGCAGTTTGAGTTCTAGTTCGCTTGTCTACCTTATTCCATGCAGATTTTATAGATCCAAGAGCTCTAAAATCAGACTTTCAGCTGTAAATAATCATCTCTTTTTCATTTTTCTGAATTTGCAAATCATGCCTAGGGTTGTTCCATCTTCATTTTGGTTTGCAAACTCATTTGCAGGTATGTTTTCTTTGATTTTGGTCATTTCTTACTTATGTTTCATTGGTGTCTTTGTTTAAATGTTATTTATTTTATAAATAAAAACATTTTTTGTAAAACGTCCTTCCTTTCATGTTAAATCCGTTGCATTTCATCTATCATTACCTCCATTTCAATAATCTTTTGTATATGCAATGTATTTGTCATTGCTTGCTTTTCCCATAATGCGTTTTCATCTTAAACATCATCTCATATACTCAAAACACGTTTTTGAAATATGCCTTTATCATAATGCCTTTTATTTTACTTTCATCCCATGAAAACGCGTTTCTATTGTTCCATTTCAATGAAAAACGTCATTTATTATTTGTAAATACTTGGCATTTTTCATGTCTTTCATTATCAAAAATTCCTCATTCACCAAAACGGATTTCCATTCATTTTTCATTAAAAAAACGTGTTTTTCATTCCATCCATATGTCCATTTCATTTCATATGTGTTTTCCTCACTTTCCATATTCAAATGCATTCAATAAACTAAGTTTCATTTCATCCCATTTGCTGAAATGCATTTTTGTTTTCAATACATTCCATTTCCATGTCATTCATCTCCTTCCACTTCATCTCATCCCCATTTCCATTTTCTTAAGAGTAAAAAGAAATAAAATTGCCCTTGAAAGCAAGTCGGGTTTTAGTCCAACCGTTGCAAGTAGGAAGTTTTGATATAGAATGCAAGTTAGAAGTTTCCAAAAGTCACTTGCAATGACTTCTCAAAATCCTGACATGCACTATTCACTTGCAGCCGGCCTTCAAAATCCCGAAATGCCTTATAAGTGCCTAAAAATGGACTTTTTCCCCTTGACTGCAAATACAAGCTGAAAGTTGTGACTTGCACTTTTCAAAGTTGCAATCTAACTTTTTCATTCGTCATCAAAAACATATGTCCTTTTCACTTGCAATCAACTTCCAAAAACCTGAAATGAGTTATAATGCTCATTTTCTGCCCTCATACAACCAAAACACCATTATGAGTTTGACCCTTCGCCATGTCTACACCTGTAAACGTTGATGATGTCTTAACCTTATGGAAATTTCATCATAGCCTTGCAGATTCTTGTTCGATGATGGAGGAACCGGTCTCTCCATCAAACAAAAAGATGAAGTACAAATATGACAAGTATAAGAGTGAGATTCCTCCTTCTCATGTTGTCTCGAACATTGAAGAAATCAGAGACACGAAGATTGGACATGTTGATATGTCTGAATTTCTGAAGAGAGCTGCAAAATGAACTTCTCATCATATGCAGTTGCTATTGAGAAGTCATGTTCATTTGGTTTCCTCTTTTCCTATTGTTTCCCTAGAGCCAGAGTTTGTCCTTGCATGCGTTGCTCACTTTGACAGAGAATCCAGAACCATTAAAGATGATGATGGTAATGTGATCATTAGGCTTGATCCAGAAACTATCAATAGGATTTTCAGAGTTCCGGATTCACCAATGTATTCAGATATTTCATCAAAGAGTGCTCTAGATCATTATGATCAAAAGAAAGAAGATTGTATACAACACATCAATACTAAATGGCTTCTGAAGTGTCAAAATTTTGTGTCTCGGTGGCCCAAGCTGTATCGATTTGACTTCAAAGAAGAGATCAATGATATAATCACACTCTTGAGCAGGATGATGGGGTTGAAATTCTCTAATGTCTTTGAAAAGTGGATGTGCAAATTCATAGTGGTGATTAGGAAGGCACAACACCCAATCTTTTGGGGTGAGATAATCAGTGATAGTTTATGTGAGAAGCTTGCATATGTTCCTACCACGCTCACATTCTATATGAATTCCTATCTAGTTTACATAGCAGCCTCATTGAGGCAATTTCCAGGCCTTTCTACCGTAGGAGATAGATCACTAGTTCCAGTTTGGGAATACTATGATCAGCTGCCTTTGAGACCCAACAAAATTTATTACAGAAGAGTTCAAGACACATTATTTAATCACTTCATGTGCCTATTTGACAAGACCTTGTAGAACAACAAAGTATCAGACGCTGCTTGGAAAAAGGTCAATGAATATGGTTGTCTCTTCCTCCAGTTTCCCACTTTTACCTACATGAGGGTTGGTTGTTTTGAAGATCAACCATACATGCTTCCAAGGTATCCAACTGATAAAATCATTTTAATGGAGCTTGCAAGAAAATTGATCACAGTGCATGCGCGACAAGCTGTGCAACATAAAAATGGAGTAAGTATCTCATCTCCTAAACCATTACAGATTGGGAGATATTCCTTGACAAGTACCTCAAAGGCAAAAGCTATGGAAACCGAGATTCATGAGATTAAATTAAAAAGCTTCAAGGCAAGGGCAGATTTTGATTACAGAGGAATGAAAGATAAGATAAAGAGGGCCTTCACTCATGTGCATCATCTTGAAGATATTTGGGCAGACCTCCGAACAGAGAAATACATCTATAAAATGGACTACTGCAGGCTCACTCTTGAACAAATTATAGATTTAAATCTGACCTTGATTCCAGAAGGAGAATTGATGATGGGCTGATTTTAGATCCAGAATATGAAGAACAAAGGGTTGTTGACGCCTCTATTCCAGCAATACAATGGTCTAATAAAGAATCAGTTTCTATCTTTAACAGATTTCAGTCAGTCTTGGCAAATACTAATTCTTGGCTCAAGAGTATAGGTGTCAAAACTATAAAAATTAGGGTTAATAATGATGATGATTCAGTTGGGCCTGTTGGATTGAAATAAGAGGTCAAAGACAATTCCAAGGAAGGTGCTTCTTCTTCAAGAATGAGAATCAAGCTGAAAGTTAGCCATGTTGTAGAAAAACCTTTGGAGAAAACAACATTAAAAGGGAAGGAGGTTAAAGAGACGCAGATCCAAATCATCTATTAGCAAGAAGGAGAAGTTTTTCAGTCTCCTACTACTCTAAGTATAATTTCTCCACATATTGATGTTGCACCAGTATCAATACTATCTCCCATGTCTCAAATTGACAGTGATGTTGATTCCTTCTCAACAGTTTTCGTTCCTCCTGTTGCTCCTACGGAAGTTTCTCTTCATACTTCAATCTCATCCGCATTGACCACTTCTATGAAGAACATGCATGATAGTTTGGAAAATGTTTTTGATGCTAATCTGATGTATCCAATGACATCACAAATGACACTTCCTGAAATAGATACATCAGCTGCAAGTTTTGATTGCTTCATGGCTAACGTTGATCACAATGCACCATCCAATCAAGTTTTTGTTGCAATTCAAACTGAAACATCTCCAAGAGTAACAACTATGGCATAGAATGAATATGTTTTTGCACAAACCACGGTTGCTATTTCAAATATAAATACATTGGATATTCCTCCATGGTTGAGTTTAGTCACTCTAAAGAGAAAGAAATAGGAAATCTCTCCAGATGTATTTGAATTCCAGCAGTTGAAGAGATCAAAGCCAAAATTTGAAAAGAAGGCTAAAATGGTTTCACGGGTAGTTGTGGATAGCAACAGAATAAAATATGCAGAAATAGTTGAACCCCTTGCAGACAAGTCATTAGAAGAGATGCAAGTATCTGATTACAAATTCACAAGGGTGGAATTAGGCAAGCAAACGCATGCTGGTATGATGCAAGATGCCTAGAATTCAGTAACTGTCTTGACACATAGTTATAATGAACTTTTGGCAAAGAAGGAAAAGTTGAAAGAAGAGAATTCACAGCTCATCTCAGTAATTCAAAAGATTACCAAATCTTCAGAGCAAGTTAATCTGTTAACTTCTTTCAGTTATGAAGAATCAGTCAAGCAATTGGAGAAAATTGCGCAAAAGGCCAAAGCAGTTGATTCTTGGGCAGCACAACTGATTGATCAAAGCATACCAGTAATTGAAAAGACATTACAAATTCTAAATAATGTCAAAACAGAAAAAGTAAAGATGAATTAGACTTTGGAAGCTTTCAAGTAAAGTCTGGATTCACTTGAAAAAGATTTGAAATTTTGGCATGAGATGGATCAAGTCAAGCTAGAAATTCTATGCAACAATTCAATCATACCAAACAGAGAAAAATACATAGAATTCGAAGAAGTCATGACAAACAAGTCATTGGTTATTCAAGATCTCATCAAAGATGTCCAAGCTACACTAGAAATGAGTGATGAAGTTCAGTAAGACATCCTTTCTAGCTTTGAGAAAATCCCTTGCAAAATTTTGAATCATGAAGGAGAATTACTTGCAGCTGATATGGTCACTATAGAAATGGCAACAAACCTTCGTCAAGAGCTGGAATCATAACAATTTACCATGGATTCAATTAACAAGTTTGTTAATCATTGAATGATCCTTGATAAGATGCAAACTGTTTATGAAGAGCATAGAGAAGCAACAATAAGATATTTTGATGTAATCTTGAAGACTGTTGTGGTTGCTAAGAACACACTAGGCCCCGATCCAGCTGAGTTGCAGAAAATTATTAGCAAATTTCAGTATTTCAAAGCTAGGATTGAAATGAAATAAAATCTTTTATCTTTATGTATTTTTTTTCGACAAACTACATGTAAAAACTAATTTTTTAATCGCAAGTGTTTCTTTCATTTGCAATTTTGTAAATTGTAATTACATGTAATCTAGTTACAAGTCAAAATAATTTAGGACTGTAATTTTGAATAAGTCAATTGCAAGTAGTTGGTGGTTGAGAGAATTTCTCAAGTTAGTTGGGATCCTCCCACCTTTTTCTCATGACCTCTCTCCTATAAATACTTGAGGGGGTCCTTTGTACTCGATATCTTTTTGGCAAGCAAGAAAATTCTGCAGAATTTTGTACTCATAAAGACTTTGAGCTTTATAGTTATAAGTTATTCCTTTTCAAGTAATATCAAAGAGTTACAGATTTCAAACTTTGTGTTGAAATCCTACTTTGCATCCATTGTGTTCTTATGTCATTTTGGAGCATTACTTTGTGATTATTTGGAGATTGTGGAAGATTGCTAGGGAGAGCTTCAATTGAAATATTTTCAGTCTTTGTTATGTGAATGTTGAAGATTGAATTCATAATTTAGAAGTTAAGAAGAATTGCAAGTCTCTGTGCTCGTAATGATTCCCATTCATAGTAGTTAATAGATACATCATACTTGCAGACTTTGTGTTGTTTTATGTTGTATATTATCATTAGAATTATCTTTTAAAAGGGTAGATAGGATTGTAGATTTTCAAGACTTTGTGCTTGAAATTGCTTTCCCATCCCGAAGGAAGTGACTGAAGTCTTTGAGCTTTCAGGAAACTTCATTTCCTTTCTCTTGATTTTATTACAAGTTGTTGTTAAAGTTTATTTAAAAGTTCATGTTACTTTTCTGCGAAGAGAAAAGAGTTTAATCTCTCCTGAAACAAGAGGAAAGATTATCGTTCCACCCATATTTGTCTTTAGTTAGTTAGATAGGGGGAGCCTTCCCTTAATTAGGATAGTTTTAACTCACACTGTGGCTGAAACCACCATTTTGCTAAACCTCACAAGTTTGCAAAATATTCAACCAATAGTTTTTGGCGACTCTACTGGGGATACAAACACATTTGAAATTCTCTCGCTTTCTTTTGAAGTCTAGTATTCTAAATTTGTTTACTTGGTTTTTGTCTAGGTTACACTGGAAGGAATTCGTTATTACGTTCGTCATAAGAAAGGTCAAAGTTCTCAAGAAATATCTCTAGGTGAACAAGCTAAGTTTGAGTTGCTCACTAGTATATCCTCTCTTTCACGAACTACTAGCTTTCCACCATCCAAGAAGAAAAAGCCTATTCCAAGTGAAATTTTTCCTTTCTTTTTTAAGCCATTAATACCCTCCATTTCTATTATGGCTACTACTGCTCTTCTTGGTCCTTGGGGAGTAGCTTTTGGTCCTTTGGATTTAACGCCACCTCTTCATGCTCTTCCACAAGGTTCTCAAAAAAATCTCCCTAAGTTTTATGGAGATGGTAAACAACATCCAGATGAACATGTCAAGTCCTTTTATATGGCATGTGGTGTTCTTGGAGTTGAACATGAAGATGTTGTTGTTTTTCTTTTTGTTGAAACTCTCCACGGTATTGCAGCTGATTGGTTTTATAATTTGGCGGCTGGTGTGATTACCAATTGGGATACTCTCAAGACCAAGTTTGAAGAATGTTTCAAACCTGCTAAAGATGAACACGCTTTGTTGGCCCAGCTGACTCAAATGAAGAAAGATACACATGAAGGCATGTGTGAATTCATTGCTAAGTTCAAGAAATTAGCAAATAGAATTCCTATTACTTCTCAGCCTACTCCTGCAAATCTCAAGTGTTTCTTCATCAATACTCAGCTTCCTGAAGTTAGTTTCCTGTTGAGAAGAGATGTTCCAACTGATTTAACTCATGCTCAAGCTCTTGCCACATAGATAGAAGATGATTTGATCTTGGTTGGTAAAATTCGGAAGGATCCTAATCGGTTCAAGGGAAATTCTTCTTTTGAGTCTTCTGTTGTTGGTTCTACTGATCCTATGGTGCAAAAATTAGCCAATGAACTTCTTGCTTTAAAGAAGCAAGTTTCACAAGCTCCATATGCTGCTCCATATAAGGATATTCCTAGAAGGATATTTCCTAATTCAACTTCAAATTATGCTGCTAAAAATCAGCCTAAGTTGCCTCCTCCTCCAGAGAGGCTTGCACTTGAAGCTCCTCCACAGAAATCAGTAGTTGGATATTATGAGATTGATCAAAATGAACTTTCTTCTACTGACTTTCAAGCTAAAGATGATGTTGTCTTCTATCAAAGTGAAGAAGAAGCAACTGGCGACTCCACTATACGGTTCATGCATTATGATAATTCAATAGCAACTGATAATGATCATAGTCAAGCTTATGTTGTAATGACACGATCCCGGACTCATTTGGCTCAACAAGATGAAGAAGCAAAGGCAAAGAATAATGTTCAAGTGCCATTTACTATTGCTAAAAGAGGAACACCGCTGCCTACTTTGCCCAAAGATCCAGTGAAGAATCAAGTAAGTAATCTTTCTAATGCCTCTTCTAATGAGCCAAAGACCAGTATATCAAATCCTAAATCATAAGCTGAACATACTACTTATGCGTCCTTAGAAAATTCCTTTCAAGCTTTTGGTATCATTGATCATGCTAGGAAGACCAAAATTCAAATGTTAGAAGTTGAGTATCTTCAAGCTAATCCTAACCAATTTGATAGATTGGTAAAATTTGTGAAGAATAAGGACACTCGTCCTATTTCAAGCTCTACTGAAAATACCCCTGCTGTTCAAGAAGCTAAGAATCTACCTAATAACTTGATTACCATTCCCTCTTCAATTCTGGGAAAGATAGAACCTTTCTATATTTCTTTGCTTATCAATGGTTTCAAGTTAAGCAATTGTGTTATTGATTCTGGTGCTTCAGACAATGTTATGTTGATTAAGGTGGCCAATTGTCTTGGTTTAACTCTTACCAAAACTTTTGGTAGTTTCTATTCAATGGATAACAAACAAGTGCCCTTAATTGGGAAAATCAAGGATGCACAATTTTCTTTTGCAGCATTTCCTGATAAGAAAATAAAGATGATAGTCTTGGTTGTGGATGTTCCTGCTTCTTATGGTATGTTACTTGGGCGTAATTTCTATAAAGATGTAGGGGGTGAGCTTAATATGGATGTGACAGAAGCCAGGATTCCTATCAAAGGCATTGTGCAGAAATTGGTTCCTGAAAAAGAAACTAAGTATATGGTGGTAAAATCTGATGATCCCCATGCGCAAATTCTCTTTGAATCTGCTGGTTTTGGGAATTATTACCTCCATATTGATGAAGTTTCTGAGTTTGCTGAAGATTGGCCCTCAAGTGATCCAAACTCTCCATTTCTTTTAGCAAATGAAGGATCTATTCAATCAAATGAAAATCAAGCATTAGAAGTAAATTCTTCTGATTCTCAAAATGGAATTGAAGATGTTTCATCTTTGAATGTAGATGACGATATTCAATCATTTCCTCAATCAAAAGAAGCCAATTCACACCTTTTGGAAGAAGAAAATATTGTTTCTCTTCAAAATATATCTATTTTAGAAGAAGGTAGTTCTAGCAGTTCAAGTTCCAATGTTATTTCTAGTTCAAATGAAGTCTAGACTCTTGAGTTTGATCGTAGTTGTGTTGCTAATGGATTTGGAGCTGGTGTAGTTCTTATTTCTCCTAAAGGAGAAATTTTTCCTTATTCCTTCAAGCTGAAATTTGCTAATACCAACAACACAACAAAATATGAATCATTGTTGTTGGGTATGGCTGTTACATTAAACAGAGGAATTAAGAATCTTCACGCTCAAGGTGATGTGGAATTAGTTGTTTTTCAAGTAAGAAATGTATATCATACAAAGAACGAAAGGCTCAAACACTATCGCAACCTAGTGTGGGAAAATATTGAGAATTTTGATGCTTTTAGCATATCAGTGGTTTCATGTGAATTTAATGATAGAGCTGATTCTTTGGCAGTTTCAGCCACACTATTGATTCCACATCTTGATTTTAATCAAGATAAATATATCATTGAATTAATTTGTAGACCTAGTGTACCTGATAATTAGGATCATTGGCATATTTTCAATGATGATAAATAGATTATTAACTTTCTGCAAATCAAAGATAGTTTCAACAATCTGTATTTTGAAGGAAGTAATTCTTCTTCTTCCTCAGATTCAATGTCAGATACTTCATCGGAACTAGATGAAGAAATTCTACAGCTAAAAGGTAATAAAATTCCTAAGGGTTTGGTTTCGATAGAAAGAATTTTTGATAAACATGATCGCTATATCAAAAGCCAACAACATGAAGTAAATTTTGATTCTCATATGGGATATGAGAAATATAACATTGGATCTGAAGAGAATCCAAAGTTTGTCAATACTGGCAATAATTGTACTTCTGAAGAAAAACATCAGTTTATTCAACTCTTATGTCAATACAGTGATGTGTTGGCCTATTCTTATGATGATCTTAAGTCTTTTCAACCTGAAAAAGTGCAACACGAAATTCCTTTGAAGCTAGATGCAGTACCATTCAAACAGAAGCAACGCCAGTATAATCCAAAAAATTCAGGTAGTATTTACTCTGAGATTCTGAAAATGCTTGAGGCACGAATTATCTTTCCTATCCATCATTCAACATGGATAGCTAATATAGTTCCAGTCCGTAAGAAGAATGGAGAGATACATATCTGTGTTGATTTTCGCAATCTCAATCAATTGTCGCTTAAAGACAATTATCCTTTTCCAATAATGGATCAAGTGTTACAAACTGTAACTGGACCTAAAATGATGTCTATGCTAGATGGATTTTCGGGTTACAATCAGATTGAGGTAAGTGAATCAGATCAGCATAAAACTGCATTTACTACTCCTTGGGGTACATTTGCATATCGCAGAATGCCCTTTGGATTGATCAATGCAGGAGCAAATTTTTAGAGAGCTATGGATTTCGCTTTCTGTGGTATCTTGGGCAGGTATATTGTGGTATATTTAGATGATCTCACCGTCTTTTCAAAAGATTGTGAAAATCATCTCTTTCATTTGCAAGATGTGCTGGAAAGATGTCGCAAGCATGGTATTTCTCTTAATCCTAAGAAGTCAGTTTTTGGGGTTACAGAAGGAAAACTTCTTGGAATGTTGTATCAAAAGAAGGAATTAAAATTGATCCAGAGAGAGTCAAGTCTATTGAAAATATTTCTTTACCACCCAACAAGACTGCAGTTCATTCTTTCTTTGGAAAAATTAATTTCTTGAGAAGATTTGTGCCTGATTTTGCTGAGAAAACTCGTCATATCATTGATATGATGAAAGGAAAGACCACTTTCCATTGGAATGCTGAAGGTAGAGCTGCTTTTTTTGAAATCAAGGATGCAATTTCCCATGCACCAGTGTTGGTTTTCCCTAATTACACTAAAAGATTTCATCATGTATAGTTATGCTTCTGAGCATACTATGTCTACAATTTTGATGCAGTAAAATCAAGAAGGAATTGAATCTCCCATTGCTTTTATGAGCCGTCCTTTGAATGCTCATGAACTCAAGTATTCCTTAATGGAGAAAAATGTTTTTGTTGTGGTAAAAGTAGTTAAGTATTTCAGATTTTATATTCTAAATTCACATACTATTGTTCTAGTTCCTGATACAGCAGTCAAGTCTATTCTGACACAACAAGATTTTGGTTCGAGAAGAGGTAATTGGGTAGCTAAGATTCAAGAATATGATCTTGAAATCAAGCCTACTAAATTGGTTCGTGGAAGAGGTTTGTGTCAGCTTATGGCTGCAAACAATTTAGAAGAAGAAGAACAAAATGTTTTTGATGATCTTCCTAAGGTTTTGTTTGTTAGTACTATTGATGAATGGTACTCTAACATTTCCTATTTTCTGACCTATGGTGAATGCCCAACGCATCTGTCATTCAAAGAAAAGAGAAATTTGCAGCTAAAAGCTGCAAATTATGTTCTTTGGGATAGTGGTTTATATAAACGAGCCATAGATGGTACTTTTCAACGCTGTGTTGATAAAACTTATTAAGATAGATTGCTGGAATATTTTCATAGCTTGGGGTGTGGTGGAAACTTCTCACCGTCGGTTACTACTCATAAGATCCTAAGAGCTAGATACTACTGACCAAAACTTTTTCAAGATACATATGAATGGGTGGGCAAGTGTGCAAAATGTCAGCAGTTTGTTGGCAAATAGAAGTTAGCAGCACTGCCTCTCAAGCCAGTAGTAATTGAAGAGCCTTTCAGACAATGGGGTATTGACTTCATTGGTGTTATTAATCCCTCTTCAAGTGCTGGGAATTCGTATGTTCTTGCTGCAACGAATTATTTTACAAAATGGGTCGAAGCAATTCCAGTAAAACATGCCACCACAGAAGTAGTGTGCAAATTTCTTAAAGAGAATATCATCTCCAAATTCCGTGTTCCATACAAGGTCGTGATAGCTAATGCAACTTCATTTTCCTCTTATGAGGTAACTCAATTTTGTTTTGATTATAGCATTATCTTGTCTCACTCTTCTGATTATTACCCTCAAGGTAATGGTCAAGCAAAATCAAGCAATAAAAACTTGGTTACTATAATCCGAAAGCTGGTTGATGAAAATAAGAGAACATGGCACAAGGCATTGTTTGATGCTTTGTGGGCCGATCAAATCACACCTAAGAGAGCTATTGGCATGTCTCCATTCCAATTACTCTATGGGATGAATGCAGAAGTTCCTATAACATTAGAGCTTCCAGCTCTTAAGTTGGCCAAGGCTATTGAATATGATACATTTGAAAGCTCCTTGGATAAATGAATAATGTACCTTTCACAGTTGGAGGAGCAGAGGTCACAAGTGGTGGATCGTATCAATGATCATCAAAAGCAAGTCAAGGCTCTCTTTGATAAGAAAGAAAAGCAAAGAGCATTTCAAGTTGGAGATTGTGTTCTGCTTTGGGATAAAAGAAGGGAACCCAAAGGCATGCATGGAAAGTTTGATTCTCTATGGCGTGGTCCCTTCACAATTCATTAAATTATTGGTGAAAACAAATTTCACTTGGCCTATAAAGATGGTACTCCATTTGCACTTCCTTACAATGGGAAGCATCTAAAGCACTACTTCGAGTAGCGCTTCAAAGAAAATTTGTACATAAGTACTTAGTCTTTTTGTATCTTTTGGTCTTTTATTTTTATTTCGTTGTTTTTGAGTCTTTTTGTTTTGTTGACTCCATAACCCAATGGATATTAAGGCACTTGTAGATTCTAGATTCTACTACCTTCGTTTTCGAAGGAAGTTCCCCAATTGGAGCCAACTGTTGTCCCAAATTTTTGACTTGTTAAAAATTGGGATAACCAATCAAAATTTTGATAAAATTTCAAGATTTTTTCTTCTAAGGAATGTATTACGAGGTGAAAAGATTAGAAAATATCAATTTTAGGTCTATAGTCCTTTGGGTTACCCCTTTTTACACATTCTCGTCCGTTTTCATGAAATTATGAGTCATTTTTAGTGTGTTTTTGGTCAAATTCGGGTTTTTCTGACATCACTGCAAGTAGGAGTTTTTGAGCTTCACTGCAAGTTAATAATAGGAACTTTTTGTGTTTATTGCAAGTCATTTTGTTTTTCATTTTCTCTTTTTAAAAATCCTTTTTAGGAACTTTTTGTTTATAATGCAAGTATCGAAACTTTTTAAGTCCTTTGCAAGTTACTTTTTCATTTAAGTTACTTGTAATGACTTCTAAAAATTCCAATTTCACTTAAATGACTTGCAAATGCCCCAAAAAGGTATGACTTCTTTCATATTCACTTGTTTTTGCTCTTGAAAAACCCGATTTTATTTTAAAGTAACTTGCAAATACATCAAAAAGGCCCAATTTTAAGTCACTTGCAAATGCTTTGAAAAAGTCTGATTTCATTTTGAATGACTTGCAAAATGCTTGTAAAAATCCGATCTCTCTTTTGAGTGAAATTTTTACTTGCTTTAAGTTCTCAAAAACCCGACGCCATCCATGATTGGAGAAATTTGAGTTCTAGTTCGCTTGTCTACCTTATTCCATGCATATTTTATAGATCCAGGAGCTTTAAAATCGGACTTTCAGCTATAAATAATCAACTCTTTTTCATTTTTCTGAATTTGCAAATCACGCCTAGGGTTGTTCCATCTTCATTTTGGTTTGCAAACTCATTTGCAGGTATGTTTTCTTTGATTTTGGTCATTTCTTACTTATGTTTCATTGGCGTCTTTTTTTAAATGTTATTTATT
The DNA here is from genome assembly GCA_007258455.2 of Sequoia sempervirens. NCBI lineage: Eukaryota > Viridiplantae > Streptophyta > Pinopsida > Cupressales > Cupressaceae > Sequoia > Sequoia sempervirens. The sequence continues at coordinate 97,506 of VDFB02349703.1, forward strand.
TTATAAATAAAAATGTTTTTTGTAAAACGTCCTTCCTTTCATGTTAAATCTGCTGCATTTCATCTATCATTACCTCCATTTCAGTAATCTTTTGTACATGCAATGTATTTGTCATTGCTTACTTTTCCCATAACGTGTTTTCATCTTAAACATCATCTCATATACTCAAAATGCATTTTTGAAATACGCCTTTATCATAATGCCTTTTATTTTACTTTCATCCCATGAAAACGCGTTTCTATTGTTCCATTTCAATGAAAAAGTCATTTATTATTTGTAAATACTTGGAATTTTTTATGTCTTTCATTATCCAAAATGCCTCATTCACCAAAACGCGTTTCCATTCATTTTTCTTTTAAAAAACGTGTTTTTCATTCCATCCATACGTCCATTTCATTTCATATGTGTTTTCCTCACTTTCCATATTCAAACGCATTCAATAAACTAAGTTTCATTTCATCCCATTTGCTGAAATGCATTTTTGTTTTCAGTCCATTCCATTTCCATGTCATTCATCTCCTTCCACTTCATCTCAGCCCCATTTCCATTTTCTTAAAAGTAAAAAGAAATAAAATTTCCCTTGAAAGCAAGTCGGGTTTTTGTCCACCCATTATGTAAAGTAGGAAGTTTTGATATAGAATGCAAGTTAGAAGTTTCCAAAAGTCACTTGCAATGACTTCTTAAAATCCCGACATGCACTATTCACTTGCAGTCGGCCTTCAAAATCCCGAAATGCCTTATAAGTGCCTAAAAATCAAACTTTTTTCCCTTGACTACAAATACAAGCTGAAAGTTTTGACTTGCACTTTTCAAAGTTGCAATCTAACTTTTTCATTCATCATGAAAAACATATGTCCTTTTCACTTGCAATCAACCTCCAAAAACCCAAAATGAGTTATAATGCTCATTTTCTGCCCTCATACAGCCAAAACACCATTATGAGTTTGACCCTTCGCCATGTCTACGCCTGTAAACATTGATGATGTCTTAACCTTATTGAATTTTCATCGCAACCTTGCAGATTCTTGTTCGATGGCGGAGGAACCAGTCTCTCCATCAAACAAAAAGATGAAGTACAAATACGACAAGTATCAGAATGAGATTCATCCTTCTCATGTTGTCTCGAAAATTGAAGAAATCAGAGACACGAAGATTGGACATGTTGATATGTCAAATTTTTTGAAGAGAGCTGAAAAAAAACTTCTCATCATATGCAGTTGCTGCTGAGAAGTCATATTCATTTGGTTTCCTCTTTTCTTGTTGCTGCCCTAGAGCTAGAGTTTGTCCTTGCATGCGCTGCTCACTTTGACAGAGAATCCAGAACCATTAAAGATGATGATGGTAATGTGATCATTAGGCTTGATCCAAAAACTATCAATAAGATTTTCAGAGTTCCAGATTCACCAATGTATTCAGATATTTCAGAGTGCTCTAGATCATTATGAACAAAAGAAAGAAGATTGTATACAGCACATCAATACTAAATGGCTTCTGAAGCGTCAGACTTGTGTGTCTTGGTGGCCCAAGTTGTATCGATCTGACTTCAAAGAAGAGATCAATGATATAATCACACTCTTGAGCAGGATGATGGGATTGAAATTCTCTAATGTCTTTGAAAAGTGGATGTACAAATTCATAGTGGTGATTAGGAAGGCACAACACCCAATTTTTTGGGGTGAGATAATCAGTGATAGTTTATGTGAGTAGATTGCACAAATTCCTACCAAACTCACATTCTATATGAATTCCTATTTGGTTTACATAGCAGCCTCATTGAGGCAATTTCCAGGCATTTCTACCATAGGAGATAGATCACTAGTTCCAGTTTGGGAATACTATGATCAACTGCCTTTGAGACCCAACAGAATTCATTACAGAAGAGTTTAAGACGCATTCTTTGGTCACTTCATGTGCCTATTTGACAAGACCTTGCAGAACAACAGAGTATCAGACGCTGCTTGGAAAAAGGTCAATGAATATGGTTGTCTCTTCCTCCAGTTTCCCACTTTTACCTACATGAGGGTTGGCTATTTTGAAGATCAGAGATAAATGCTTCCAAGGTATCCAACTGATAAAATCATTTTAATAGAGCTTGCAAGAAAATTGATGACAGTGCATGCGCGATAAGCTATGCAACATAAAACTAGAGTAAGTATCTCATCTCATAAACCATTACAGATTGGGAGATATTCCTTGACAAGTACCTCAAAGGTGAAAGCTATGGAAACCGAGATTCATGAGATTAAATTAAAAAGATTCAAGGCAAGGACAGATTTTGATTACAGAGGAATGAAAGATAAGATAAAGAGGGCCTTCACTCATGTGCATCGTCTTGAAGATATTTGGGCAGACCTCCGAACAGACAAAGACATCTATAAAATGGACTACTGCAGGCTCACTCTTGAACAAATTATAGATTTTAATCTGACCTTGATACCAGAAGGAGTAATTGATGATGGGCTGATTTTAGATCCAGAATATGAAGAACAAAGGGTTACGCCTCTATTCCAGCAATACAATGGTCTAATAAAGAATCAGTTTCTATCTTTAACAGATTTCAGTCAGTCTTGGAAAATACTAATTCTTGGCTCAAGAGTATAGGTGTCAAAACTATAAAAATTAGGGTTAATAATGATGATGATTCAGCTGGGCCTGTTGGATTGAAATCAGAGGTCAGAGACAAGTCCAAGGAAGGTGCTTCTTCTTCAGGAACGAGAATCAAGTTGAAAGTCAGTCGTGCTGTAGAAAAACCTTTGGAGAAAACAACATTAAAAGGGAAGGAGGTTAAAGAGACGCAAATCCAAATCATCAATCAACAAGAAGGAGAAGTTCTTCAGTCTCCTACTACTCTAAGTATAATGTCTCCACATATTGATGCTGCACCAGTATCAATACTATCTCCCATGTCTCAAATTGACAGTGATGTTGATTCCTTCTCAACGGTTTTCGTTCCTCTTGTTGCTCCTACAGAAGTTGCTCTTCATACTTCAATCTCATCCACATTGACCACTTCTATGGAGAACATGCATGATAGTTTGGAAAATGTTTTTGATGCTAATCCAATGTATCCAATGACATCACAAATGACACTTCCTAAAATAGATACATCAGCTGCAAGTTTTGATTGCTTCATGGCTAACGCTGATCACAATGCGCCATCCAATCAAGTTTTTGTTGCAATTCAAACTGAAACATCTCCAAGAGTAACAACTATGGCGCAGAATGAATCTGTTTCTACACAAACCACTGTTGTTGTTTCAAATACAGATACATTTGATCTTCCTCCATGGTTGATTTCAGTCACTCTAAAGAGAAAGAAATAGGAAATCTCTCCAGATGTATTTGATTTCCAGCAGTTGAAGAGATCAAAGCCAAAAGTTGCAAAGAAGGCTAAAATGGTTTCACGGGTAGTTGTGGATAGCAACAAAATAAAATATGTAGAAATAGTTGAACCCCTTGCAGACAAGTCACCAAAAGAGATGCAAGTATCTGGTTGCAAATTCACAAGGGTGGATTTAGGCAAGCAAACGCATGCTGGTATAATGCAAGACGCCCAGAATTTAGTAACTGTCTTGACACATAGTTATAATGAACTTTTGGCAAAAAAGGAAAAGATGAAAGAAGAGAATTCACAGCTCATCTCAGTAATTCAAAAGATTACCAACTCTTCAGAGAAAGTTAATCTGTTAACTTCTTTCACTTATGAAGAATTAGTCAAGCAATTGGAGAAAATTGCACAAAAGGCCAAAGTAGTTGATTCTTGGGCAGCACAAGGTGATTGATCAAAGCATACCAGTAATTGAAAAGACATTACAAATTCTGAATAATGTCAGAATAGCAAAAGTAAAGATGAATTAGACTTTGGAAGCTTTCAAGCAAAGTCTGGATTCACTTGAAAAAGATTTGAATATTTGGCATGAGATGGATCAAGTCAAGCTAGAAATTCTATGCAGCAATTCAATCATACCAAACAGAGAAAAATACATAGAATTCGAAAAAATCATGACAAACAAGTCATTGGTTATTCAAGATCTCATCAACGATGTCCAAGCTACACTAGAAATGAGTGATGAAGTTCAGCAAGACATCCTTTCTAGCTTTGAGAAAATCCCTTGCAAAATTTTGAATCATGAAGGAGAATTACTTGCAACTGATATGGTCACTACAGAAATGGCAACAAACCTTCATCATGAGCTGGAATCATAACAGTTTACCATGGATTCAATTAACAAGTTTGATAATCATTGAATGATCCTTGATAAGATGCAAACTGTTTATGAAGAGCATAGAGAAGCAACAATAAGATATTTTGATGTAATCTTGAAGACTGTTGTGGTTGCTAAGAACACACTAGGCCCTGATCCAGCTGAGTTGCAGAAAATTATTAGCAAATTTTAGTCTTTCAAAGCTAGGACTGAAATGGAATAAAATCTTTTTATCTTTATGTATTTTGTTTTCGTCAAACTACATGTAAAAACTAATTTTTTAATCACAAGTGTTTCTTTCATTTGCAGTTTTGTAAATTGTAATTACATGTAATCTAGTTACAAGTCAAAATAATTTAGGACTGTAATTTTGAATAAGTCAATTGCAAGTAGTTGGTGGTTGAGAGGATTTCTCAAGTTAGTTGGGATCCTTCCACCTTTTTCTCATGACCTCTCTCCTATAAATACTTAAGGGGGTCCATTGTAATTGATATCTTTTTGGCAAGCAAGAAAATTCTGCAGAATTTTGTACTCATAAAGACTTTGAGCTTTATAGTTATAAGTTATTCCTTTTCAAGTAATATCAAAGAGTTACAGATTTCAAACTTTGTGTTGAAATCCTACTTTGCATCCATTGTGTTCTTATGTCATTTTGGAGCATTACTTTGTGATTATTTGGAGATTGTGGAAGATTGCTAGGGAGAGCTTCAATTGAAATATTTTCAGTCTTTGTGATGTGAATGTTGAAGATTGAATTCATAATTTAGAAGTTAAGAAGAATTGCAAGTCTTTGTGCTCGTAATGATTCCCATTCATAGTAGTTAATAGATACATCATACTTGCAGACTTTGGGTTGTTTTATGCTATATATTATCATTAGAATTATCTTTTAAAAGGGTAGATAGGATTATAGATTTTCAAGACTTTGTGCTTGAAATTGCTTTCCCGTCCCGAAGGAAGTGACGGAAGTCTTTGAGCTTTCAGGAAACTTCATTTCCTTTCTCTTGATTTTATTACAAGCTCCTGTTAAAGTTTATTTAAAAGTTCATGTTACTTTTCTGTGAAGAGAAAAGAGTTTAATCTCTCCTGAAACAAGAGGAAAGATTATCATTCCACCCATATTTTTTTCTAGTTAGTTTGATAGGGGGAGCCTTCCCTTAATTAGGAGAGTTTTAACTCACACACTGTGGCTGAAACCACCATTTTGCCAAACCTCACAAGTTTGCAAAATATTCAACCAACAAAACTCTAATTCAACAATAACACTTTTTAACCCTAGTCATAACACTAATTGAATCCTAGTTGAAACCCTAACTCAACCTTAATTAAATCTTAATTACACCCAAACCCTAATTTATCTCTCATTGAACGTTAATAATTAAACCCTAATTGCACTAAAACCCTAACCCTAACACTAATAGTAACTCTAATTGAACCCTATACTTGAACCTAACTTAGTTTTTAACCTTTAATTTATTTATTTGATTTTTTAATTTATTTATAGTAAACATTTTCAAATCTTTGTGATTTATCTTTGATTTCTTTTTGTGATCAAATATCTTTGATTTGATTTTTTTGTTTCATCAAATCTCTTTGTTTTGAAATCTCTTTGATTTTGATTTTTCTGTTTCATAAAAAAAAAATTATTTATTAGAAAGCAAAAAATATATTTTAAATTTATTGTAAACAAAGAAATTTAAAATATTTCTTTCACTCTTAATTTTCTAAAATTTAGAAACTTCTTTTTACTTCTAATTTAAGAACTACTTTTATATGAAATAGTAAATTTTGAATTTTTTAATTTTTTAATGTAATAATAAATTTAAGATATTTTTTAATTTAATTTTCCAATTTTATAATTTTATACTTTAATTTAAAATATTTAAAAAGAACTTTTTTTTCATTCATTTATAATATATATATATGGACATCAAAGGATAATTTTCTTTTTTAAAGATTTTAAATATTTTTTGATTTTAAATATATTAATTTAGAAACTTGTAACTTTTATATACAATAATAAATTTAAGAAATTTCTTTAGTACTTAACTTTCAAAATTCTAAAAATTTCTATTACTTGTAATAATTTAAGATAGTAGCTTTCAATCTTTTTATATGTAGTAATTTAATATAGAAACTTTGAATGAAATATAAATTTAAGAAAGTTCTTTCATACTCAATTTGGTAGATTTTTGTGATCAATAAAATTACAAAATGGGAAAGACATGAAAAAATAAGAAAAAAATACCATAAAATTTGTCTTATAACATATTGCAAATTCCAAGGATAATAAGAGAAAAAAAAATACCATAAAATTTTTGTCTTATAAAATTACAGGATTCATTACCTATTCCCTATAATTTCATGTGTATTCATGATAATCATTTCTTTTGGTTGGGAGAAGCTCCTACATTTCAAACACGAGATCAAATAAAATTATTAAAAATAAAAATAAAAAATACACAGGACATATTGCAATAGTTAGGGCATTATTTAGAGTCACAGATTATGGAGGCCATTTAGTGTTGGCATTTGCAAGGAAGCATCGACCTGCAGGTGCGAGGAGAGGATGTAGAAGAACCGGGTGAGTGTGGACATGAGAGCATCAGATCCTATTTATGAAAACCATGTGTAACCATTAACATCGCTTCCACTACGAACCATTATTGCATAAGATATGCATACTAAACAACATGGAAATCAGGCGAAAAAACAACAAACACAAAATAATAATGTACCGTATACACAAAGGGATCAGATCTCCCTCTGCTCTGAATAGCCGAGCCCTGTGATTTTTCAACAGCCTGCAAAACACACAAATGGGAGCAAAGCCTGAGAAAATAATACAAAAGACACAAACTTTTGCTTCAATATGCTTGCTTACATCTGTAGCACCTTGCTATTGTCTAAATTGTCCCCGCTATGATTAGTTGAAGTGGCTCCCAATTCCTCCATAGGGCTAAGAGTCGATGATGATGGCGGGGAAAGTTTGTGGGGTGAAAGAATGAGTTGAAGGCCTTGAATCTTATACCATACTTGCACCTGCCTCTCGTGTAAAGAAGCACATGAAGTGGTTTTTTAAATTGGAATGCATCTGTTACAGAATGCCAACGGTTTCCTACCATTCATTACATCTGAACACCAACCGTTTAATCTTCTAGCTTTTTCCACCTTCGTAAATGTCACCTTCCACATTCGTGACATTTCAAATCCCTCCGCTGACCCTTCATTTTCTTCAATTTGTAACTGACACCATTTCTTTTTTATGTACTAAGGTCCTTAAACTCTTATGCGATTGTAGAATGCCTCTCGGCATAATTAAACTCTTATGCGAATGTAGAATGCCTCTCGGTGTAATGAATGTTGGTTACCTGATGTTTCCCTTTGCAGCCACAACTAATGAAAGGAAATCAGTATTGTTATCTTGCCTCTTGATGTAAATGTTATCACCTTGTGTTCGGTGCTCCAACAACCTGCAGTTTATACTTCATTTACATTGATCATGGAATGTTCATTATGGTTGCTATTATGAATCACTTCATTATATTAAATTATAAAAAAAATGTTTTAACTGCTCCTTATAATGCATTCTTCTATTTTGAAACAGGTTTTTATATGCTTATTTTCTAATCGATTGATGTAGAAATCTAATAATTATGGTTAATATATATTTCTGCAGCATTTCAATTGTTAAGTACTATGTGTCTTTGCGAATTAAAATGCATAGTTAGTGCATCTCCGTAACATTTCAGCTTATAATTTTTTTTGGGACATCTCATTATATTGTGTCCACAGTGTTCCATTTATTCCTAACATGCTACCATGACCTGTTCAATGCAAACTTTCTATCATCTTATATGTCAAACATTTAGTAAATACCTTATAAATATTCATTTCTATTTTCTAACGCAACAATAGGATTGGCTTTGTCTAGTCAATAAACTTTATTATTAAATTGATAATAGAAAAAAATATTGATATCTTTGCCATGCTAAATAAAGTATCTTCATTTAAGATTTGAAAGTGTGTGTAAATAGCATGTCAATCATTAGTTCTTATCCTAATCATTATGCTAGGAGGCGTTCTACAGTCACATAAGAGTTTAAGGACATGAGTACATAAAAAAGAAATGGTGTCAATTAAAAATTGAAGAAAATGAAGGGTCAGCAATGGAGGGATTTGAAATCTCACAAATGTGGAAGGTGACATTTACGGAGGTGGAAGAAGCTAGAAGATTAAACGGTTAGTGTTCAAATGCAATGACTGGCAGGAAACCGTTGGCATTCTATAATAGATGCATTCCAATTTAAAACACCACTTCATATGCTTCTTTACATGAGAGGCAGGCGCAAGTATGGTATGAGATTCAGGGCCTTCAACTCATTGTTGCACCCCACAAACTTTCCCCGCCATCAACATCGACTCTTAGCCCTATGGAGGAATTGGGAGCCGCTTCAACAGATCATAGCAGGGACAATCCGAACAATAGCAAGGTGCTACAGATGTAAGTGAGCATATTGAAGCAAAAGTCTGTCTTTTGTATTATTTTCTCAGGCTTTTCTCCCATTTGTGTGTTTTGCAGGCTGTTTGCTACGCCCTTAATATTAGTGTACATCGGGTTATGAATAGTCGGCTTGTGGCTATCTTAACTCTTTATTAAGTCATATTATCATTAGTATATTGTTATTTAGTTGTTTAGGTCGGCCTAAGTCTTATATAGGTGTGTCTAAGTCGGCCTAGGTGATATCCTTGGCATAAATAGGTATATATAGGAGGTTGTGAGTCTTATTTCATCATCAAGTTGTGAAGTGTGTTCTCATTAGAGATATTTGGAGGTTTTCCCCAAGTGGCTTGTTATTCTCAGTTATTATCAAGTATTTGCATCATATTTCTTATCATATTCTTCTATTGTGCAAGTTATTTCATAACAAGTGGTATCAGAGCATGATCTTGGCACCATAGAGGCAAGGTTTTTCTCAATTTTGGAGGCGATTTTGGGATGAGCATATCTTTCAGACTTTGTCGAATTTTTTTCTGATTTTTAAAGGGTTTTTGTAGAACATATTGAAGAAGCTACAGTCCAGATTTTAGAAGAATTGGAGCAGAATTAAGCGAATTATTGCAGAATCAGGGTTTCTACACTATTTTTTTGGAATCTACATATCTCGCACATCTTGTTGAATAGGAGTCTGATTTTTATTGGGTTTTTGAAGACATACTAAAGGAGATTACAGTAAAAAATTTAGAGAATTTAAGTCTCATTTGTGTGATTTATTTCATCATTAGTGGTTTCCATCATGACGGGGCCTGCAACAAGGGGTAAAAAGAATGTTGTCACTATGGGGAAGATTCCTGATAAGGATGGTGAAAAAATAAAGGATGTTACTCATAATGAGGAAATAAATAGGTTCAAGGAAGAAATTTCTTCAATTAAGATGCATATGTGTGACCTAAAAGGAGATATGTCGGACCTACGAAACCTATTAAGCGACTTTATGAATAAACCAAGAAAGGAGGTCTCAAGCAGCCACGAAGAAGAAGAAGAAGAAGAAGAAGAAGAAGAAGAAGAAGAAGAAGAAGAAGAAGAAGAAGAAGAAGATACAAATGAAGAAGAATAAGAAGATACAAATGAAGAAGAAAAAGAAGGAGAAGAAGAAGAAGAAGAAGAAGAAGCGAAAGAAGAAGAAGAAGAAGAAGAGGAAGAAGAAGAAGAAGAGGAAGAAGAAGAAGAAGAAGAAGAAGAAGAAGAAGAAGAAGAAGCGAAAGAAGAAGAAGAAGAAGAAGAGGCATATGCAGAAGTAGAAGAAGCAAAAATAGAAGAAGAAGAAGCAAAAGACCAACCAGAAGAAGAAGAAGCAGAAGAAGGCAATGAAGAAGAAGTTCAAGAAGAAGAAGTTCCTAATCAACCTATGCAAGGGTACCATATATTCCTCACCTTTTCCTTTATGACACATCAAAAGGTTCAGGCAAAGGAAGAACACATTCATCGCAATCAAGAGCTTGAGGTAAAGGGAAGACACATCTTGGAGCTGAAGTTAATTTTCCAGACACACATGAAGAAGCTGGTGACATCAACAATTCCAAGTTACCTCATTACAAGGAAATATTTTCTAATTGAAGATGCCACATGGGAGGATGAGGAGTTCATTCAAAAGTGTCCAAACTTGATTAGCATTGAGGACAATGCTTCTTTGAAGAAGGGGGGCATGCTACGCCCTTAATATTAGTGTACATCGGGTTATGAATAGTCGGCTTGTGGCTATCTTAACTCTTTATTAAGTCATATTATCATTAGTATATTGTTATCTAGTTGTTTAGGTCGGCCTAAGTCTTATATAGGTGTGTCTAAGTCGGCCTAGGTGATATCCTTGGCATAAATAGGTATATATAGGAGGTTGTGAGTCTTATTTCATCATCAAGTTGTGAAGTGTGTTCTCATTAGAGATATTTGGAGGTTTTCCCCCTCGAAGTGGCTTGTTATTCTCAGTTATTATCAAGTATTTGTATCATATTTCTTATCATATTCTTCTATTGTGCAAGTTATTTCATAACACTGTTGAAAAATCATAGGGCTCGGTTGTTCATAGCAGAGGGAGATCTAATCCCTTCGTGTATACGGTACATCATTTTTTTTGTGTTTGCTATTTTTTCGCTTAATTTCCATGTTGTTTAGTATGCATATCTTATGCAGTAATGGTTCGTAGTGGAAGCAATGTTAATGGTTACACATGGTTTGCATAAATAGGATCTGATGCTCTCATGTCCGCACTCACCCAGTTCTTCTACATCCTCTCCTCGCACCTGCAGGTTGATGCTTCCTTGCAAATGCCAGCACTGGATGGCCTCCATAATCTGTGACTCTAAATAATGCCCTAACTATTGCAATATGTCTTGTGTATTTTTTATTTTTATTTTTAATAATTTTATTTGATCTTGTGTTTGAAATGTAGGAGCTTCTCCCAACCAGAAGAAATGATTATCATGAATACACATGAAATTATAGGGAATAGATAATAAATCATGGAATTTTATAGGACAAAAATTTTATGGTATTTTCTTCTTCTCTTATTATCCTTGGAATTTGTAATATGTTATAAGATAAAAAATTTATGATATTTTTTTCTTATTTTTTCATGTCTTTTCCATTTTGTAATTTTATTGATCACAAAAATCTCCCAAATTGAGTATGAAAGAACTTTCTTAAATTTATATTTCATTCAAAGTTTCTATATTAACTTACTACACATAAAAAGATTGAAAGTTACTATCTTAAATTATTACAAGTAATAGAAATTTTTAGAATTTCAAAAGTACTAAAGAACTTTCTTAAATTTATTATTGTATATAAAAGTTACAAGTTTCTAAATTAATTTATTTAAAATCAAAAAATATTTAGAATCTTTAAAAAAGAAAATTATCCTTTGATATCCTTATATATATATAATAAATGAATAAAAAAATGTTCTTTTTAAATATTTTAAATTAAAGTATCAAATTATAAAATTGGAAAATTAAATTAAAAAATATCTTAAATTTATTATTACATATAAAAATTAAAAATAAAAATATTCTAAATTTACTATTTCATATAAAAGTAGTTCTTAAATTAGAAGTAAAAAGAAGTTTCTAAATTTTAGAAAATTAAGAGTGAAAGAAATATTTTAAATTTCTTTGTTTAGAATAAATTTAAAATATATTTTTTGCTTTATAATAAATCAAAGAAATTTGATGAAACAAAAAAATCAAAATCAAAGAGATTTCAAAAAAAAAAAATCAAATATATTTGATGAAACAAAAATTAAAGAGATTTGATAAAAAAAAAAAAGAAACAAAAAAAATCAAAATCAAAGATTTCATAAAAAAAAAAAAATCAAAATTAAAGAGATTTGATGAAACAACAAAAATGAAACAAAAAAATCAAATCAAAGATATTTGATCACAAAAAGAAATCAAAGATAAATCACAAAGATTTGAAAATGTTTACTATAAATAAATTAAAAAATCAAATAAATAAATTAAAGGTTAAAAAATAAGTTAGGTTCAAGTATAGGGTTCAATTAGAGTTACTATTAGTGTTAGGGTTAGGGTTTTAGTGCAATTAGGGTTTAATTATTAACGTTCAATGAGGGATAAATTAGGGTTTGGGTGCAATTAAGATTTAATTAAGGTTGAGTTAGGGTTTCAACTAGGATTCAATTAGTGTTATGACTAGGGTTAAAAAGTGTTATTGTTGAATTAGAGTTTAACTATGGTAAGTCTTATTCAGGTTCAATTAGAGTTAGTATTAGGGTTTGGGTGCAATTAGAGTTTAGTTAAGGTTGAATTAGGGTTACAACTAGGATTCAATTAGGGTTATAACTAGGGTTATAAAGTGTTATTGTTCAATTAGAGTTTAACAATGGTAAGTGTTAGGATTCAATTACGGTTAGGGTTCAATTAAGGTTAGGTTCAAATAGGGTTAGGATTAGTGCTAGGATTCAATTAGGCTTAGAGTTAGGGTTAGGGTTATGGTTATGGTTAGGGATAGGTTTATAAATGATAAAATATAGTAATTTGGTTAGGGTTAGAGATAAAATTGGGACTAGGGTTGGAGTTATCATCACGAATAGAGATTTGGGTTAGGGTTAGGGTTAGGGTTATCATCACAAATAAGATTAGGGTTAGGGTTAGGGTTAGTGTTAGGGTTAGGATTGGGGTAAGGTTTATCATCAGGAATAGGATTAGGGTTAGGGTTATCATCATGAATAGGATTATCATCATGAATAGGTATAGGGTTAGGTTTATCATCACGAATAGGAGTAGGGTTAGGGTTAGGGTTATCATCATGAATAGGGATTAGGGTTAGGGTTAGGGTTATGGTTATGATATAAATGATAAATATAGTAATTTGGTTAGGCTTAGAGTTAAAATAGGGATTAGGGTTGGGGTTATCATCACGAATAGGGATTACGGTTAGGGTTAGGGTTATGGTTAGGGTTAGGGTTATCATCATGAATAGGTTTAGGGTTAGGGTTAGTGTTAGGGTTAGTATTAGGGTTAGGTTTATCATCAAGAATAGGTTTATCATCATGAATAGGATTAGAGTTATGGTTATGGTTAGGATTAGGGTTAGGGTTAGGGTTAGGGTTAGGGTTATCATCATGAATAAGTTTATCATCAAGAATAGGGATTAGGGTTAGGGTCAGTATCAAGTTTAGGGTTAGGGTTATGGTTATGGTTAGCGTTAGGGTTAGGGTTATCATCATGAATAGGTTTATCATCACGAATAGGATTAGGGTTAGGATTAGGGTTAGGGTTAGGGTTAGGGTTAGGGTTAGGATTAGGGTTAGGTTTATCATCATGAATAGGCTTATCATCATGAATAGGATTAGGTTAGAGTTAGGGTTAGGGTTAGGGTTAGGATTAGGGTTAGGTTTATCATCATGAATAGGCTTATCATCATGAATAGGATTAGGTTAGAGTTAGGATTAGGGTTAGGGTTATCATAATGAATAGGGATTAGGGTTAGGGTTAGTGCCAGGGTTAGGGTTATGGTTACGATTAGGGTTATGGTTAGGGTTAGTGTTAGGGTTAGGATTAGGGTTAGGGTTAGGATTAAGATTAAGATTAGGATTAGGACCTAACCCGAATCCTAACCCTAACACTAACCTTAATTCTAACCCTAACCATAACTATAACCCTAACCCTAACACTAACCCTAACCCTAATCCCTATTTGTGATGATAACCATAATCCAAATTTGTGATGATAAACCTAACCCGAACCATAACCATAACCCTAACCCTAACCCTAATAATATATGTATCAATGGGTATATTTTCAGATAAGGTTTAGCATGATTAGATCAATAATATTAAAACCCAAAGAAGCTATTAAATACAATGAAAGCTTAAAAACAAGAAAGATTATACTTGTTACTCGTTGCTTCCATGATTCATTTCCATAACACCTCCTAGCTTGCAACGTATGATCGTTTCCCTCGGATTTGTGTATGTGAGCAAATGCCTATGATTATGTCCTATGCAAGTTTTGAAGGATTTGAATGACAAATAAAGACTATGTCTATGACTATGACAAATGACTATGCCTATGAATAAGTAATCCAATTCAATAAACTAAATGCCAAGTATGCAATTAATACCTAAGCATAAATATTTCAGAATAACAAAGTGGTCCTAAGAATGTGAGCAAATTGGCATTTTATAGAAAATGCAATTTTGGATTGACGAACAAGATTGAAAGCTGACGAAAGCCTAAAATCAGTGGACGAGATTTCATGTGACAATCCCTAATTAGGGTTAGGAAAAAATTATTAAATGAGTGTTCAAGATTTCATTTGAGAAAATTGAATCGGTGGTCGAGAATAAATGTGATAATTAGTCAAAAAGATAAAGATTTTCAAAAATCAAGAAGATAAAGACTGCTTGATTTGTAAATTCGAAAAATCAAGAGGATAAAGGTTGAACTAAAAAGCAGATTTGAAAAATCAATAATTTTCTCAATTACTTGATTTTTGGAAGAATATTATCTTTTTGAATTAAAATTAATTCAAAATATGGATTTTGTGTGACAGTAAATAATTTATTTTAGATTATTTACTAAAAAGAAGTGGTAGTTAGCATGTGAGGCCATTTTAAATAATTAATTTTATTTAAAATGAGGGAAATGTCAAATAAGAAAATTAAATAATTAAAGATAATTATTTAATTTAAAGGATTATGACCGATAATTAAATAAATTAATAAATTCATTTAATTATGAAAATTAGTGACATACTAAATAAATAAATAAAATTCATTTATTTAATAATCGAGAAGACATAAATGAACAAAGGTAATTAAATAAATTAATAAATTTATTTAATTGTGGGAAGATTTAGACAATTAAAGACGTATTGAATAAATAAATAAAATTTATTTATTTAATAATCATGAAGAATAAAAGAGATATGAATTAATTAAATAATTATGAATTATTTAATTAATAGTCGAATGTGGACCAAGGACATAATTAAATGTCATAATTATGCTAGGAAGAAAGTGGTAAAATAGAGCTTGCAGGCTTAGGTCATTTTATGTGTCTACATTTTTCCTCTCTTTTTCATAATGTAGCATGTCGCATTGTGACAAAGAAGATAAATCAGAAACATGCCCCAGCGACAGTACAAAGTATCGATGCCCCCTCGAGAAATTTTTTGAATTTTGGCGAGGTGACAAAAAAATTTGGAAAGTGTCCTGATAGGTCAATTTAATGATCAAAAAGACAATGGCGCAGCCGGTTTCAAATTTTGGCATGTTTAGAGCAGCTAAAAGGGTGGTCAAAGTTAGTCAAAAGGGCCTCCAGTAATAAAAGAGTTGACAAATGCATTTTAACTTTATAAATCGGTTGACAAAGAGGTAAAAGTCAATTCATTTTCACTATTCACCTTAGCAATTTTGAGAGCGCTGAGCAAAGAGGACTGTAGCAGACATGGTGATTCTAGTGACCAAGCATCGTGGAGAGATTGTGCAAACTCAAAGGCAACCTGAGGGCTCAGAGCCAGCGGTATGTACCCCTAACCCACTTTGTCATTTTATCATTTTGTGTGTAAAATTTAGGGTTTTATGGTCAACAACAACTGTGTTGAGACACATTTGCGTGCGCGTAAGCTGCATTCGAGAGCACATTCGACGCATTTGATGCGTTGTGACGCAATCACAAAATATTTTCAGGATAGGGCCACTGATTGTGTCGCATTCGCAAGAAATTGTGACACATTCGCCAAAACGAGCCGCAATTGATAGGCAGAATGACACATTCACAATAGTGCGACACATTTTAGGTAAAAAATGACGCATATGTCGAAAGTTGTGACGCAAACACCATGTTGTGATGCAAATGGCAGACAAAACAACACATTTGACATATAGCGACACAATTGAAGTACGAAACGACATAAACGCCTCCTCATGACGCATTTGAAGTCAACACGATGCATTTGACTTTGACTTTGACCAAAGCTGATTTTGATGGGTTTCAAATTTTTAATGCTTTTGAGTGACACAAATGATAATGATGATTGTCTAAAAGGTGTTGATGCGTTGTTTGATCATGTGTAGAGACAACTAGCACCCATCTATACATGGGAGAGCAGGCCATCGACCTTCCAATTCTGAGATCAGCTGAGTCTGCGAGAGCGATGATGGTTGATGTGGTTGGGTTTGTATTATGTTGCCTATATGCCCATTATTCGGGTGAATAGGGGACTATTGACTGTGTTGTGCGAGAGATGGCACTCAAAGACATGTTCTTTCCATTTGCTGACATGAGAGGCTACCGTGACTCTGAAGGATGTCTACCATATTCTACGTCTTCTGATCCAAGGAGAGTAGATCGTCTACGACCCTCAGCACGGTTATTAGACCTTTACAACCTACTATCATGATGAGGATGCAGGACTTGGCATTGAGGGATACTAGATCCGCTAGGAGTTTATGGTGGAGCATTATGGTCGGTTTGATGCACTGTTGGTGAAATTGATTAGCGGAGTCCTGATTCTCGACCACCACGGTCACGGGTTTCCCATTGGTCTAGTGGGCATGAGGTGAGATAGGATTGTTTATGCCTAGGGGCCCTATTTATTAGGCATGCTTTATCATTAGCTCCATGAGGTGGCCTATAGGAGGGAACAGAGCATTGCATGTGGTATGACACTTCTAATGATATGGGTTTGGGAGAATGTGGCCATATTCTGACCTCCTATCCAGAGACCACAACTAGCAGAGGGTATGCCATATGCTTATTACTATGTCGGTGCTCTCCAGCAAATGAGGGTGGGAGAGACAGGTTGGTGGAATCATCGGATCGACACCATGATTTCATTCATTTGGAGGCCTTACAGAGACTGTGAGCAGTGGGATGATGAGGATGACCATCTTAGCTTTTGCAGACAATACCATTATTTGATTGGGAGGACAATGCAAATTCAACTCATCATAGAGATGTATCTTCCACAACATGTATTGAGACAGTTTGGAGAGTAGCAGGGTGTACTGGTAGGTACAACCGAGTATGCCAGATCTTCAAGGGAGAGAGCCTGGGGTTTTCCTATTCCTATATCGTTTTCCATGCAACAAATTGATGGGTTAGTGGCACAATAGTGGGGATGGAGGGGTGGGATTGCAGATCCAGGGATGACCGCTGACTATGACTTGTGGTGGCAGGCACATCAACCAATGCCATTGACAGATCTAGATGGGCCAGCGTCGATTGGTAGGAGATCAGTTATACCACGTGTGCCACGAGCTAGGCGAGGGGGCAGAGTTGGCGATAGAGGCAGAGGTAGAGGGAGAGATGGAGGTAGGGACAGAGGCAGAGGTGGAGGGAGAGATGGAGATGACGGAGATGACGGAGATGATGGGGATGACGGAGGGGACGACTGGAGACAGAGGAGAGATGGTAGCAGGTAGGCCAGGAGGGTGAAACAACATGCAGCGAGAGGGGCATTGGATGTTATCCTAGAGGCAGGCGAGGAGGAGGAGAGAGAGGAGGAGGAGCCTAGATGAGAGCAGGAGGATGAAGGTCATGAGGAGCACGTGGCTGAGGAGGAGGCTAGACAGGATTAGGAGGTTGGGGAGGAGGAGGTTTGACCAGAGGTCGAGATGGACGTTGATATGCCACGGGAGGAGGGTTTCGGAGGAAATGAGGATACATGGGAGGATGATAAGGATGAGGCCATCGATGAGGCTGAGAGATTGCTGAGACGAAGCATGGTGGAGGGAGAGGAGGAAGTACCATCTAGCTCAACATTTCCCCATGATGCCACAACAAACCAGAGGGTGGAAAACTTATAGAGGAGACTAGATGAGAGTGTCGCACAGGTCAAAGCACTACAGGAAGAGTTAGAGGTGATGTGGGTAGAGCAGGATCAGGTAGTGATCTGCTAGCAGGAGTCAGTGCAGTGGTGTACAGAGTTTGCACGACTATGTACAAGACCATCCGTAAATCTGGCACAAGAGTTTGGTAGGTTTAGCATACGACTTGGGCGATACAAATAGTTATATGAGTAGGTCATGCCAGCTAAGATGAGAGATCTCAATCTGACTAGGACACAGACAGGTAGTGGCAGCAGGTCGAACAGTGGCAGTGGTAGCCAGAGCAACGTGGGGGGATCGACCTCTTCAGGGCATACTTCGAGTCACAGGTCCCATCATAGACATTCCTCCAGTCACAGGTCAGGGCACTCACATGGGTCATCAGGTTTAGGCCATAGATCAGTACTTGGTCTACCTCTAGTGGCAGATCCTTTGGCCTCGTAGAGTCACGCCGCAGTGTCATCACAGATGCATTTTACCGTGGAGATGATGCCATCAGTGTCAGTTCCATTGGGTTCACAGACAGAGGCTGCTATAGTTCCATTGATTACCTCAGTGCCAGGCACAAGTCCTCAGTCACCACACTCTTCGCCACAAAGGGGATGAGGAGAGAATTTCATAGGGACATGCTTACTATATTTGGCTTCATGTTTTAGACTTTATGCTATGACACATTATGTATTGACTATCGAGCCTACGAGCTCTATTTTTGGGATATCCCCTGACTTTATCCTGTGACATTATATTTTTTGAGATGATATATATGATGTAGTTTTGATGCGGCCTATATGCGTGTCATTTGATTTATGCATTTATGATGTATGTTTATGTGAGGCCTATGTGGATTATGCATTTATGATGAATGATAGCGTTATTTATATGTCCTATCATGTATGTCCTATGATGGTTACCTATGGTGTGATGCCATGATAATGCAATGCTTATTTATATGTCATGTTGATGTTATGCCATGGATGATGATGATATAATTTATTTATTTGAATGGATGCCATGTTGATGATTATGTTAATACATGACTATGTATAATGCAGTATGCAATGTAGTGTATATGATTTAGTGATATGGATGATGTATGTATGGACCTAATGCAATGTCTATATGATTATGTATGCACTTATGTTTTTGTATGTCACGGGATATTATCGAGAGATGGATGAGAGAAGATGACAAGACAAAAGGAGATGCATGTTAGTTCCTAGACCAAATCCTTCAAAACTTTACCATAGGACTTTAATATTTATTTCTCTTAATCATCATTGGGCAGATTATTGTGATGGCCAACAAACTCCATGATATGACATAGATCAAGGTGTGCAAGGTCATACCATCACATAAGACAAGCAGTCACAGATAAGGATGATCATGACTCATACGAAGAGCATAATTTCCCCAGTCGTTTTGTCATAACCAACCGCAAGCAGAAAAGAGCAAGAAAGACAAGCCATGAAATGTCGTTGCTCCTCTAAATCCTGTCGTCAGGACATACTTGAAGAACTAGCAACATGACTTCCAAAAGGACAAAATAAAACCATGATCATGATACGTCGTTGCTTTTCTAAATCCTATAGTCAGGACATCGCTGAGAAACTAGTAACATGAGTGTCAAAAGACAAGACAAACTTCATGATATGCCGTTGCTTCTCTAAATCCTGTTGCCAGGATCTCACTGAAAAACTAGTAACATGATGAAAAACCAAAAGACAAGTGTCAAGTGTTTTCCAAGTGTGTCTAGATGCCAAGTGTTTTAATGTCAAGATGTCAGGTTTGATGATGTTGAGATGCCAAGGTGTCAAGGTTCTAAAGATGCCAAGATGACAAATGTCGAAGATTGCCAGATTCAAGGACACATCCTGAATAATGTTGATGTTGAGAGGATTGATCCCTAAATGTCAAAAGGGATCCCTCAAAATGCTAGTGACAATGACGATGCCTAAGAAGGACACATCCTAAGGCATAGATGACAGAGTTTGTTCTTTAGGACACATCTGTTCAAGATACCGATGTCAAGAGGAGTGATCCTTAAATGTCAAGAGGATCCCTCAAAAATGTCAGATGACAGTGATGATGCCTAGGAAGGACACATCCTAAGGCATAAATGACAGAGGCTATTCTTTAGAATGACACATCTGAAAGATAACCAAGAGTTGACAGTTTGACTAGTTATGATAATGTAACTTGTTTTGGAAAAATTTGACTGAAGTTGACTAAATTGACTTGTGTCAACTACATGTCAATGTTGTCATGCTAGTGTAATTGTCATGTTGAATAAATGGTTTCCATAATTTGGTTGTAGTAATTTGCATATTTTGAGATGACTTGTTTGACTTGAAGAGTTTTTGACATGTGTGCGAGTGTAACGTCATGAACCTAATGGACTGACCTAGTGTGGCCTCAAGGGCTCATCGATAGATGGCCTTGCCTACGTCATACACTCAGAGACCTCATAGTTCAACATGACCAATGACTTTGTATTGATGACCAAAAATTGAATCATGATTTTGATTTTGACAACCTAAGAGGACTGACCTAATGTCTCAAGGACTCGAAATTGAGTCTTTCCTACGTAGCGAATGTGCAGAGACAACGTAGTTCAGACAAATGACAAAGATTGATTGATTTGACGGACTTGACAAGGAATGACTCTATTTTTGTGTTTTCTAGACATTTTGACCTTGTTGGGGTTTCTTCAGGACGCTTTTCAATTTTTAGGTCTTTTTTCAGGACATTTTACAATGTTTGTCTTTCTTCAAGACGTTTTGCGATGTTTTTGTCTTTTTTTTAGAACATTTTGTAATGTCTTTTTTTTAAGGACTTTTTGTAATGTTTTTTTCTTTTCTCAGGACTTTTTGCGATGTTTTTGTCTTTTTTCAGGACTTTTTGCAATGTTTTTGTCTTTTTTCAAGACTTTTTGCAATTGTTGAGACCATCCGTGATACCCACTGTGGTCACGTGATAAAATTTATGCCCATAGTCAGGTCCAAGACTTAGCCAAGTTGGAAAGGACGTGGAAGGGATATGTATGTGATGTCAGATGGACGGTATGCAGGACTTGATGTCAACCTTTTTTCAACCATGAGAGGAAGGGTATGGTGTCATGGTAAATGTCATGGTGGTGATGAAAAATGTGTTTCACCATAGGCCAAGATAGATAAAGTGGCAGTAGATGGTCGAACAATGATTGATTACGCATGGCGCCTGTTTGCCAGGTTTTCACTTTTAGACAAATTCTTTTTCTTTACCGTTTTTATCATTTTTATTTTTATTTTTTGGTGCCGCCAAGATTCCTGTTTGCTAGGTTTTCATTAGGGCAACAATTTTTTTTATCATTTTTCAATTTTTTTGTATTTTTAAATTTTTCAACTCGACTTTTTGATGCTATGCATAGAACTTGCGGAGATGTAGACTATTGATAGACAATGTTAGTTGTTCTCCATCTGGAGTCGCCAGCTGATAAGCTCCAGAACCAAAGGAGGATATGATGATGTAGGGACCTAGCCAATTTGGTTCGAATTTTCCAGGTTTTTCTCTATCTTCCTGATTCTTAGGATTCTGCATGAGGACTAAGTCACCAATGTCAAACTTCATGACCATGACTTTCTTGTTGTAACTGCGACAAAGATGATTCTAATATGCCTGTAGATGGTTTAGGGAATTTTTCCATCTTTCCTCTTAACATTTCCAATTCATGTAGACACGACTGTTTGTATTCTTCATCGTTGGTCAAATCCTTTAGGGAGAATTGTAGGGAAGGAATTTCAACCTCGATGGGCAAGATGGCCTCAGCTCCAAAGACCAAGGAAAATGGAGTGGCCCCTGTGGGTGTGCGAATACTAGTGCAGTAAGCCCAAAAAGTAAGGTTAAGTTGAATATGCTAGTCACGTGCAACGTCATTGACAGTCTTTTTTAGGATTTTAACAATGGTTTTATTTGACGCCTCGGCTTGACCATTTCCCTACAGGTAATACAGAAAGGAAAAATGATGTTGCATGTGAAATCGCTCACATAACTCATGAACATCTTGGTTTTTAAAAGGACGTCCATTATCAGTGATGATGGATTGCAGAAGACTATATCGGCAAATGATGTAGTTAAGAATGAATTTGTAGATTTGTTTGTTGGTTATGTATGTCAGGGGGATGGCTTTGATCCACTTCGTCAAATACTCAGTGGCGGTGATGATGAATTTGTGGCCATTTGATGAGGTAGGATGGATCTTACCCACAAGGTCGAGTCCCCATTGTGCGAAGGGCCAAGGAGAAGTGATCAACCGAAGTTCCTGCACTGGAGCGTGAATCAAATCGCTGTGAATCTGGCATTGGTGACAAGTCCTAACATATTCTAGTGCATCTTTCTCAATGGTCGACCAATAGTACCCAAGTCTCGTTATCCTCTTGGCTAGAGTACGACCACTAGAATGAGACCCGCATATACCCTCATGTACTTCGCGTAAGGTTTTGTGTGCTTCGTTGGTGTCGAGACATCTAAGGAGGGTGTCGTCAAAGCTACGGCGGTAAAGGGTGTCGCTAACAATGGCATATCTTCTGGATTTTCGGATAAAATACTTCCTTTGGTTATTTGATAGATTAGGGGGAAGGGTTTGGGACTTAAGGTAGTCATGAATGTCTTGGTACTAGGGAGAATCAAGACCAACAAGCTTGTAGACCATCATTGATTCCAAAATTTTATAGGTGGGGGGACCAACAGTTGTTCTACCAAGAACTCCAGCTGAGGCATATTGATTGGAATGTCAAGGAGAGATTCGATCGCAGCCATTGCATCTGTTGCCTTGTTCTATGCTCTCGGAACTTGCTCAAAATTCATCGTGTGAAAATATGTCTGAAATTTGTCAACCATTCATTTTTAGGGAATTATTTTCTCATCCTTAGTATCGTAGTCATTGTTGACTTGGTTGATGACTAACTGAGAATCCCCATAGACATGTAGTGCTCTAATTTTCCATTTTATTGCCATTCTAAGTCTTGTGACTAGTGCCTCGTAATCTGCCACATTATTGGTACATGGGAAAGCTATGCGGAAGGATTTAGGAATGGAATCTCCTTGAGGGGTGATAAATAGGATTCCTGCCCCTAATCCATGATTAGTATGTGATCCATCAAAGTAGAGTCTCCAAGGTGACTTAGGTTTCATATGGAATATTGACTCATCTGGGAAATATGCCACTAAAGGGTGATCACTTTGTATAGGTGCGTCCGCCAGTTGGTCTGCTATGACTTGTCCCTTTATTTCATTTCTTTCTACATATTGAATATCATATCCACTCAAGATCATTACCCATTTTTCTAGATGTCCTGTCAATGTTGCACGACTCAATAGATATTTGAGGGGGGCAATTTTTGCTACCAACTATGTCTCATGGCTCAACATATAATGTCTTAGCTTCTGAGTTGCAAAGACAACTACTAGACAAGCACATTCAAATGATGTGTAATTCAGTTCATACCCGACCAGTGTTTAACTGATATAATATATGGCCCTTTCTTTCTCATCATGGTCGTTCTGTGCCAGTAATGCCCCCAGTGCTGATGTAGTGGCCGAGATGTATAGAATTAAAGGCTTTCCTTGAATGAGAGGCATAAGGACTGGTGGTGATAGTAGGTAGTTTTTGATTAGCTGAAAGGCCTCTTGGAATTTATCTGTCCACACAAAAGGGATTCCCTTGCGCAGAAGCTATTGGAATGGTTGACAATTGTCGGCCAATTATGCTATGAAGCGTCGAATAGATTGCACCCTGCCTTGTAATGTTCAGAGTTCATTTATTCCTCTAGGAGGAGGCATATCCATGATGGCTTTGACTTTGGCTGGATCGACCTCAATGCCTCTTCGAGAAACTATGTATCCCAAAAAAATTCCAAATGTTACGCCAAAGACGCATTTCTTAGGATTCAGTCAGACTTTTTATTCTTCCAGTCTTTTGAAAATTGTCTCATACCTTCAAATGGTCTTTTCTTGTCATTGATTTAGCCAAAAGGTCATCCACGTAATCTTACATTATCTTATGCATCATATCATGAAAGATTTTGGTCATAGCCCTCTAATACGTGGCACTTGCATTTTTAAGACCAAAAGGCATGACATTCCAGCAGTATGTACCCCAAGGGAAAGTGAATACTATTTTATGTTGGTCTTTCAGGGAAATACAAATTTGATTATAGCCTGAGAAACCATCCATGAGGGACAACATCTCGTATCCTGTCGTGAGGTTGACTATGATGTCTATATTTGGCAACGGGAAGTCATCTTTTGGGTATGCTTTGTTTAAGTCTCTGAAATCTCTGCAGACACAGATCATTCCATTTGGCTTTGTTACTGGCACAAGGTTAGATATACATTCAACATAATCAATAGACTGTATGAACCCGACATCTAGAAGTTTCTTCAACTCAGCCTTGAATAATAGAGCGACTGAGGACGCATTTTGCGTAGCCTCTATTTTACTAGCTTGATGTCTAGAAATAATGGTAAGTGGTGCAAGACAAGTTCTGGATCTAACCCCAGCATGTCAGAATAGGACCATGTGAAGTTAGTTTTATGATCTGCAAAGAACTTCTAAAATTTTGGTTTCTCTTCTTCAATTAAGGATGCGGCAAAGAGGACCATTTTGGGATCTTCTGTTGTTGATATGTTGGCTTCTATGGTGTCCTCTATGAGCATAGTTGATTTCTCTTGAGTTACGGGAAGAATGTCGAGTCCTCCATCTTTGGGTGCCTCAAAAAGGTTTTCACCTGCAATACGTCCTTTATTTTTACTCTTTTGTTGTCAGAAGGTGCCTTTCAGTTTTCACCTAAAGACGTTTCATTTTTTTCTTTATTCTTATTTTTAATTTTGCGACTGGAGGATGGAGCAGTCTCCCCAAAGTAAGTTGCACAATCTAGGTCAATGGAGAATCCGATATTGTGATCACCACTGGGTATTCCATCACGTAATCCCATAAACTCTATGATGGCCTCATCATTCCTAAAGGTGTCCAGGACTGGCAGGTCTTGTTGGTCCCAATCGATTAGTTGCAGGTAGACTAAGGAAATGCCATCGTCAGCATTGGTGAATTGAGGGGAGGATGTAAAAAGCATGCATATAGATTCAGAGACATTGAAGATGAATTTGTCGTCATCCAATTCCATGTCAGACTCTATCCAATATTCCCCTTCACTTGTCTCATATTCGTTGTCAAAGTAAGGGGTGAAGGACTTAGAGTCATGGGTATCAATGTTATCTATCAATTCAGATGGATTTGACTGATGGTTATGGGGTTCAGATGGTGGGGCTTGTATGTCATGGGGAAGGTAAATGGGACTATGACTATTTAGTGCTTGAGTGATTTTAAATGTTTGCCAAAAATTTTGTTCAGAGGTAAGCTCCCTAGCTTCAAGGAACAAATCATCAAGGCAACAATCACTTAAGGATTGTTGGGAGCCAAATTCCCACTCTTGGGAATCAGTTTCAGTAAAGGTTTCTTTAATAGTCTCGACACTTTCCGAAGCATTCACGCACTCACTCCAAAGCCCATTGGTACGTCGGTTGTCATTGTCGGGCAATCCATACCCTAATCCAAGATACTTTGGTAATTTGAAAGATTTTATGGGCTCTCTTTGCCCAGTCTTATGTTTGCCTAGGCCACTAGTTCCATCGTAGCCCTTAGCCTTCATCATGTCATATCCCTTACCATATTTCTTAATTAGTAATGGAGGTAGGCCTTCCATTTCCTTATAAAGCCATCCTATAATATTGACAATGTCCTCGTTACTCATGTCTCCCCATTTGATGAAAATCGTTTTTGGTGGAACTTTGAAAATTTCTTTGGGTTCCATTCTAAAACATGGCCGACCATAGACCTTTGGAGATTTGGGTATTTTTGTGATGCTATATGTCATATGTAGTTTGAATTCTCCACAGCCTAGGTCTCGGATCTTGACATTAGACTCAGTTTTAGGAAGTGAGGGAGATAGTGGTGTGGTGGAAGTCATGGATGGAGTGGGCATGGAAGATGATGCCAGTGTGGATGGGTCAATGTATTTGGAAGAAGAAGAGCTAGGAGCTTCTCGGTTGATGGGCACTTGGTTTTCAAAAATACCCCTTAGGTTGGTACAATATTGAAAAGGGTCAGGGTCTCCATATATGGTGATTTCTATGCCATCAAATGGGAATTTCAAGCATTGGTGATATTTGGAGGGGACGACCTTTAAGGCATGAATCCATGGGAGACCAAGCAAGATGTTGTAAGGTAATTCTAGATCCAAGACCTGGCAAGTTGTGTCCATAATGACTGGGCTGACTTTGATAGGAAAATAAATAATTCCCCTAGAAGAGTGTTCTTCGTCATCATATGCTTTTATGACTATACTCTTTGTAGGGTCTACGCATGCATCAAAAAATCCTAGAGCCTTAACCAATTTTAAGGAGCATCAATCGTACTCCGCCATCTACTAAAACTCTTTTGACATTGTGCTTATGGATGAAAGTTGCAATGTGTAATGCATCATTATGGTTGGTCTTGGGTGATGAATAATCCTAATTAGAAAAGGTGACGTGATGAGGTGTAGTGAGATATCCCACCATGGTCTCAAATTGATTGACATCAATATCCTTAGGGACGGATGACTCTTGCAGGGTTTTATCTAGTATAGCCTTATGCGTGGGAGAAATGTGAAGCAACTCAAGTATGGAAATTTGCACAGGGGTTTTTCCTAATTGATCGATAAGGTTAAATTGACTCTTGGGTTGCCACTGCTTCGTGGATGAGCCAGGTTGCGGTTGTTTAGGAGATGGACCAGGTATGGTGATCTTAGGTTTCCTAGTAGGAGGTAGACCAGCTATGCTGATCTTTTTGCTTCGAGTAGTGGCATTGCATTGAGGTGCTTGTTTGACCATGATGGTGTTGATGCATTCATCATCAATTTGGACATTATTAATGATAGGTTCACCAAAATAGTCATACTTGGTGCAGGCATAATTAGCTTGATTATTATTTGTCTTAGGAACTGACGTGGAAGTGTTATTAGAACCATGGTCTTGTAGTGGGTTCTTATGGATGGAATGGTCAGCATTTGATGGAAATTGTGGTCCACCCAATTTGATTATTTGGCTTTCAATAAGGTCTTGCACAATATTTATGAGTTGTCGACAAGATGATGTCTTATGTCCTTTAGCCCGGTGATACTCTTCGTTTGGTGTTGAGAAGGGGGTAGAGCCTCTCTTGGAGATTCATGGTAAAATTTATTTATGTGTATATATGTGGTAATGGAGTTGGGTGTTGGGTGGAATATGGAGTGATTGGTTGTGAAGGTGATGTGAATTGGGTGTTGTGATGGAGAAGGTTATGTGCTAAAGATGGAGTTGAACATGTATGAAAATTTAATGTTGTTCCCCAAGAGGGAAGGGAATCCCCCTTCTCCCCCTTTGTAAGAATCTCATGTGTGGGTTCTTTGTGAGTGAGACAATGTATATTGTTTTCTATTCTTTCATTTGTATTGTGCATATGGACTTTGTCTCTCGCTCGAGGTTGAACTATTTAGTTCTATGGTTGGAAGGAGAGTAGAATTAGGCCACCCTTTTGGGTGTTTGGAAAATATGGACTTATAAAAATTTTACAATAATATTGTTTCTAAAAAATTGTTTGTGTTATATAGAACTACAGATTGGAAAGATTTCCAGTTATAGGTAAAGAATTTATTGTGTTCTAAATTTGAATGTTCAAGTAAATATTCTTCCTATTCACATTTTATTCAGTTAAATGTTTGCACTGTACTATGCTGGAATATGAGTCATTATTATAGCAAATTATACAATTACTTAATTTTGCATATAAAAGTTTCAACTGCATTTGTATATTATATTCTGATCTGGTTAATTGAAGTATCATATCACCATGTTTGTAGTATTGGAACCAAAGGTCATGTAACGTCTATCTGAGCATTATTGTAGCTTTTATCATGTTTCTTTGCTAACTATGGTTTATGTCCCTTTTTTGTTGTGAGCAAATGTAAAAGTTGAATTAGTTATGAAGCCATTGCTCTATTATGAGGTTGTTGGGAATGATATTTGGACAATCATAATGTAGTTGTAGCAGTATTACCAGAATTTTTTTCCATAGAAATACTTATGCTCTTGGTTGAATATATCTTCTACAATCGTCTCTCATACTAATGACCAATTGTTGTTTCCAAAACACACCTTATGTTCTTGTCTCTTATTGAGAAAGCTCTTCACATATTGTATTTATCATTTAAAGAAAATACTTGTGTTAAAGTTGTTGGGAGGAAGGGGTGCAATAAAACACAAATTCACCACTATGACAGGATGGACATGGCATAAATAAACACACAGAATACACACATTGAACGCACAGTGACAACAAGTCTAAACAAACATAAATTAACTTTGCATATATTCCTTGTTTTCTTCAAAATACAAAAACTCATATTCTATGATTTACATGAACAAAATAAAACTAAGCTATTTGGAAATATTTACAATGACTGGGTGCTACACTCACACCAAAATACATAAACTACTACAATCCTATAGTTGTAGTTGGCAACACGCTATGACTGATAAACATTCCTTTTGTGCTACTATTGTCACCTTACTTTATGCTGAACATTCTCTAATCCATCCATTGTTGCAAGTTTTTCACTTCCACTACAAAAAACTTACTTCTACTACATCTAACGGTTTCCAAGACATTCCTTTTGTCTTACTTCAAAATGCTCATAAGAATGAGCGCACAAATTCAAATTTCAACTTTACCTAACTCCATTTAATGTTGTAGACATATGTTGGGCTTTTTTCAAACTCAAAGATGAGCGCTCCTTTTGAATTTCAAAATCACCAACCAAAAATAAATGTTGCAGGTTAAGTTGTTGTAGGAAGCTTATGTGGGGTGCTGACTTGGGGATTAATTAAATATTCCAACACTCCCCCTTAATTTGCAAGTCAGCTATCAATCTGTAATTTCCTTTTGGAGTTGATCTCTGAAACTATCCACAATGCCAAGCCTGTCTCTTAGGCGTTCAAAATTGTCCTTAGGCAATGCCTTGGTGAAGATGTCGGCGAGCTGCTGCTCGAATATGCAATACTGAAGTTTTATGACACCTTGTTCCACCAATTCCCTTATGAAGTGATATTGAATCTCGATGTGTTTGCTTCATCCGTGGAAGACTGGATTCTTCGTTAGCACTATGGAGGACACATTGTCACAATGAATGACTATTTTGTCAACTTTTTGTTGTAAATCTGCAAGGATCCTCCTCAACCAAATAGCCTGATAAGTTGTTACATTTGCCACTATGTACTCTACTTTTGTTGTGCCGAGAGAGACAATCGGTTGCTTCTTTGATGCCCATGAGATTGAACCCGATCCCATGTTGAAGACATACCCTGATGTGCTCTTCCTCTCATCCACATTTTCCTGCCCAATCACTATCTGTGAAACCATCCAACTTGAACTCATTAGATGTTGCATACAAAATTCCATAACTAGTTGTTCCATTGACATACCTCAAAATCCTTTTTTTCTGCTTACCAATGTGTCTCCTTAGGTTCCTCCATGAACCTAAATATCAATCTTATTGCATACATTAAATCAGGCCTAGTTGATGTCAAATACATCAAACTTCCAACCATGCTTTTGTAGAGGGTTGGGTTCACTTCATTACTACTATCAGACTTGCGCAGTTTTAGACCTATTGTTGTTGGTGTGGGGGAAAGTTTGTTGTTATTCATTTTGAACCTCCTTAAAATTTGTTTGGAATAATTAGATTGTGAAATGAAAATGCCATGTTGTTTTTGCTGAACTTCTATCCCAAGAAAATACTTCAACAAACCTAAATCCATCATCTCAAATTCATTTTTCATCACTTCTTTAAAATCTACAATTTTGCTAACACTGTTACCAGTAAGAATCAAATCATCTACATACAAAACAACAATTAAAATATCACCTTCAGCTGATTTGATGTAGAGTGTGGGCTCACTGCTGCTCTTGCTAAATCCATTTCTCAACAAATATGTGTCTATTCTGCTATACCACGCCTGAGGTGCTTGTTTCAGCCCATAAAGAGCTTTTCAGAGTCTATACACTTTTTCCTCTTTCCCTAGGACTTCATAGCCAAGTGGTTGCTCCACATACACTTCCTCCTTCAACACTCCATTCAAGAAGGCTGACTTTACATCCATTTGAAACACTTTGCATTGATGTTGTGTTGCAACTGCTATGACTTTCTACACTATTTCAAGCCTTGCAACTGGTGCATATGTCTCATCATAGTCTATACTAGGATGTTGTTTGTACCTTTTCACAACTAGCCTTGCCTTGTGTCTTTCAATTTTCCCTTTTGCAGTACACTTGGTCTTATAGACCCACTTCACTCCAATCACTTGTTTACCCTTGGGTAAATCAGTCAACTCTCATGTTTGGTTCATCTTTATAACATCCAACTCCTCATCCATGGCCTTACACCATTTCTCTTCTTTCACCACTTCCTCAAAGTGTGTTGGGTCACTATAGGAGAATAATGCAAAATCCAAGTTTTCATTGAAATCAGCATGATGTGTGTTGTCATAGATCTCCCTCGCACTCTTTGTATTACGTGGCATCAATGATGCGAGTGTAGGGTCTGAATTTTCTTCTGAATTGCTACTACTCTGACCTCTAGAGCTACTATACTATTGGTTTTTGAAGCTACTACTTTGTTGAATTTTGGAGCTGCTAGACTACTGTCTTTGTGCAGTGCTGCTATATTGTTGTCTCTATTGAACACTGCTAGAGTTACTATTTTGTGGCAGATCATGAGAGTTGTTGTTTTCTAATGCTCTACGGTAGTTTCTTCCTGAGCTACTACTCTCTTGAGCTCCCCCTAAGTTGTCTTCTGGAGCTTCATCATCATCAAGGGGTATTGTAACTGAAATACCCATTGTGTCATCCATCGTTCCATCCCATGTTTCATTTTCAATAAACACAATATCTCTGTTGATCACAACATTCTTAGTGATGGGATTGTACAATTTGTAGGCTTTTGAATCCTCACTATAGCCTATGAAGACACACTTTTCTCCTTTGTCATCAAATTTTCGCCTCTTCTCTTTTGGCATGAGTGCCTATGCCACACACCCAAATATCCTTAAGTGCTCAACACTCCATTTGTTGTTTGTCCACACCTCTTATGGAATTCTATCACAAACAACTTTTGTGGGGAACCTATTCAGTATATAGATTGTTGTTGCTACAACTTCTCCCCAAAATATGTGTGACAACGCTTTTTCTCTCCTAGAATACCTAGATTGGAAAGGCTGCCTATGTTGTTTTCCTAAAATGAAAGTCTCACAGTTTCCATCGGGTTCTACAATGGATGGTAAACCCCTAACTATTCCTTTCCTAAACAATAAACTCAAACTTGAAAAGCTTAAGTTCCCATACCTTAAATGCCATAGTTTGGATGGGTCTTTGATGATTGTCTTGAAAGAAAACTGTTGTTCAACTGTCGACTACTGTGTGACTATTGTGAGTGCTGGAAAACATTGTTGTTGTTGACCATCTGTTGTTCCTGTCATAGACACTATGTGCATCCTGAGATGAAACATTCTATTTCTCGTCATCTGCACTACAACCATCACTTTCTTGTTGCCTCCTCTATCAAATATCTTACATTCTACATTCTCCATCATGATCTTGTAACCGTTTTGGACCATTTGTCCAATGATCAATAGGTTATGTTTTATGTCAAGGGCATAATAGATATCTTGGATTTGCTTCCTTTCACCATTCTTTGTTTGTACACTAACTACACCTTTTCCAATGACATGGACTTTCTCATCATTTCCCATTTTGATTTCTTTTTTTATATAGCTATCTATGGAGGAAAAGAAGTTCTTGTTACCACTCATGTGGTTGTTGCATCCGCTATCCAACTACCATACTTCATCATTGTTGCATTTAGCAAGGTTGCAAACAATGAAAAAATTTGATTTTTTGTCATTTTCAGCTTTGTTCTCATTTGCTACATTAGCATTTTGACCTCCATGGTCACGTTGCTTCTTTCTACACTCACTAGCATAATGGCCATATTTATGACAGTAATAACACTACACATTAATTTTTTCAGACCTTTGATTTGAACTGCTATTCTTCTTCTAGTATTGGTTTGTTGACTATGAGTTTCTCGACTCCTCTGTGTTGTCAGAAGCTCCTCTTCCAAAATTGCTTCTTCCTCAACCTTTTTGACCTCTTCTTCTGTTGTTTCTTCCTCTTCCCTGACCTCTTGCATTGGTTTGAGCTTTGAATGCTTGCTCTAGGGAAGAAGCAAATCTATTCAACCACTGCTCATGGGTTTGTAGTGAACCCATCAACTCATCTATAGTCATCTTAGACAAATCTTTTTCCCCTTCAATGGCAATGACTACATAATCAAACTTAGTAGGCAGACTTCTTAGGATTTTCTCAACAATCCTTTTCTCTTTCATTGTTTCTCCATTGACTCTCAGCTGATTTATCAGGGTTGAAACCTTAGTGTGATAATCTGAAATGGACTCATTATCTTTCATTAGTAGATTCTCAAATTTTGTTCTCAAGAGCTGCAACTTAGCTAACCTCACTTTATCAGTCCCCTTGTAACTATTTTGCAATATATCCCAAGCTTTTTTTGCATAGTTTGATGCTATAATACGTGGGAAAATAGCCTCACTCAAGGTTGCCTCAATCAAACTGAGGGCTTTTGCATCCTTCATTCTTATCTCTTTCAATTGATTTTTCTGTGCATTTGAAAGGGGCGCAAATGCATTTGGGTTTGTGATATCATTGAACCCATTAGTGACCAACTCCCATAGGTCATTTGCAACTAAGACAGTTCTCATTTTCTTATCCCATATATCATAATTCTTCCCATCAAAATTCAGTGCTTACTACCAACCTTTGATATCACCTCCTGCCATATTTCTCAAATTTGAGAAAACTAATCAATGCCTAGATAACCTAGGGCTTTACCAAAGACATCCACAATAAACTTACTGCCCAAAAAAATAGGGCTCTGATACCACTTGTTGGGAGGCAGGGGTGCAATAAAACACAAACTTACTATTGTGACAGGATGGACAGAGCAGAAATAAACACACAAAATACACATAGTGAACGCACAGTGACATCAAGTCTAAGAAAACATAAATTAACTTTGCATATATTCCTTGTTTTCTTCAAAATACAAAAACTCAGAGGATATTCTCTTATTTACATGAACAAAATAAAACTAAGCTATTTGGATAGATTTCCAATGACTGGGTGCTACACTCACACCAAAATACATAAATTGCTACAATCCTGTAGCTGCAGCTGACAATGCGCTGTGATTGATAAATATTCCTTTTGTGTTACTGTTGTCACCTTACTTTCTGCTGAACATTCTCTACTTCATATGTTGCTACAGGGTTTTCACTTCCAATACAAAAAACTTACTTCTACTACATCTAATGGTTTCTAAGAAATTCCTTTTGTCTTACTTCAAAATGCTCATAAGAATGAGCGCACAAATTCAAATTTCAAATTTACCTAACTCCATTTATTGTTGTAGGCATATGTTGGGCTTTTTCAAACTCAAAGATGAGCGCTCCTTTTGAATTTCAAAATCACCAACCAAAAATACATGTTGTAGGTTAAGTTGTTGTAGGAAGCTTACATGGGGTGCTAACTTGGGGATTAATTAAATATTCCAACAAAAGTTGCATGTGTTTCTTGGCAATGCTTCTTTATTTTCTTTGAGTGGTACTTTTTGAGTTGTGCGTTTCTTTTCCTTAATGCAACAATATTGAACATGTCAGATGATTTATATCCCTTTAATTGTTGGAGAGATAAACTCGATCAATATATGGTAACAGGTCTTTCCCCTTTGCAAATGCTTACCAATTCATCTTTCAGGATTTCGTGTTTAACCTTATCATTAACAGGATGTTCCTTTAGTCAATGATGAATACTAGAACGCCATAAATTGCATCTAGATTTGTGCTTAATCTGCTATTGTTTACACTTTCCTTCCTTCTTATACACTATTTAAAAGGTTTAACTTACGAGCATATATATCTTAAATTTAAGATATATAAATTATGCCAAGATATATCGAGGCGTTTAATTTTTCATCATTCAACTTTAATATAGATATATTAAATTGAAAAATTAAACGCCTCTCTAGCGTAATTTATATATCTTAAATTTAAGATATATATGCTAGTAGTAGTCGCGGTGCAACACATAACATTAATTAATATATTATTTTATTATATTATTAGATATATAATAATATTAAGATAAATAATAATATAGTATAATAATAATATTATATTATATAAATTAATAATATAATTATAATATTATAATATAATATAATATAATAATAATATTATATTATATGAATTAATTATACTATATTATTTTATTATATTATTAGATAAATAATAATATTTTAGTATATTTATTATAATAATATTATTATATTATATGAATTAACTATACTATATTATTTTATTATATTATTAGATAAATAATAATATTTTAGTGTATATATATATATATATATTTAGACTGCAGGAATCGGGTAGCACGACCCCATATAAACTACAGTGCGCCTGGTAAACTTTTTAACGTGACCGGCGGCACTGGCGCGACATGCCCTCTAGTACCACGGGGGTGGGGGAGACTAGACCTCGTGACCAACCTCCTGCAACAGGAAAGATTTAGCCAACCGAGCTAGGGCCCCAACCCCAATATTTTAGTATATTTAATATAATAATAATATTATATTATATGAATTAACTATACTATATTATTTTATTATATTATTAGATAAATAATAATATTTTAGTATATTTAGTATAAAAATTTAATATAAGTTAGAGTTAGTGGTCAAACATGGTTAGGTTCAAACTTTTATTAGGGTTGAGGTTCAAGTTTAATTAGGGTTAGGGTAAAAAGATATATTTAGGATTAGGGTTAGGTTAAGATTGATTAGGGTTAGTCTTAGGGTTAAATTTTAAATAAGGTTAGGATTAGTCCTAAAATAAGATTATGAATTATAGAATATAGTTATGGTTAGTATTATAAATAGAATTGGGGTTAGGGTTATAATTAGAATTAAAGATATGGTTATGAGTAGGGTTAAAATAGGGCTTGGTTTCAATTAGGGTGAGTGTTCAATTATAGTAAGGGTTCAATTTGGTTATGATTTTATAAATGATAAAATTTGGTTAGGATTAGAGTTAAAATTGGGATTAGGGTTGGGGTTGTCATCATGAATAGGTTTATCATCACGAATAGGGATTTGGGTTAGGGTTATGGTTATAGTAAGGGTTAGGATTAGGGTTATCATCACAAATAGGTTTATCATCATGGATAGGAATAGGGTTAAGGTTAGGATTAGGGTTAGGGTTAGGGTTATGATTAGGGTTAGGTTTATTATCACGAATAGGTTTATCATCACAAATAGGGATTAGGGTTACAATTAGTGTTAGGGTTAAGGTTAGAGTTATGGTTAGGGTTAGAATTGGGGTTAGGGTTAGGATTAGGGTTAGGGTTATAGTTATGGTTATGGTTAGGTCCTAATCCTAATCTTAATCTTAATCCTAACCGTAACCCTAATCCCAACCCTAACCCTAACCCTAATCCCTATTCATGATGATAACCCTAACCCTAATCCTTTAACCTTAATCCTATTCATGATGAATTAATATATTAGTTTATTATATTATTACATATATAATTATTTTATTAGGGTTAGGGTTAGTGTTAGGGTTAGTGTTAGGGTTAGTGTCAGGGTCAGGGTTAGGGTTAGTGTTATGGTTATGGTTATGGTTATGGTTATGGTTATGGTTATGGTTAGGGTTATCATCACAAATAGGATTAGGGTTAGGGTTAGGGTTACGGTTATGGTTATGGTTATGGTTATGGTTATGGTTAGGTTTATCATCACAAATTTGGATTAGGGTTATCATCATGACTATGGATTAAGCTTAGGATTAGTGTTAGGGTTAGGGTTAGAGTTATGGTTAGGGTTAGGATTAGGGTTATGGTTATGGTTATGGTTACATCCAAATCCAAATCTTAATCTTAATCCTAACCCTAGCCCTAATCCTAACCCTAATCCTAACCCTAACACCAACCCTAACCCTAACCCTAACCCTAACCCTAACCCTAACCCTAACCCTAATGCTATTTGTGATGAATTAATATATTATTTTATTATATTATTAGATATATAATTATACTATAGAAACATAAAAATGACCTAGGCCTCCAAGCTCTATTTTAGCACTTTTTTCCTATAATAATTATGACATTTAATTATGTCCTTGGTCCACATTCGACTATTAATTAAATAATTCATAATTATTTAATTAATTCATATCTCTTTTATTCTTCATGATTATTAAATAAATAAATTTTATTTATTTATTCAATACGTCTTTAATTGTCTAAATCTTCTTGCAATTAAATTAATTTATTAATTTATTTAATTACCTTTGTTCATTTATGTCTTCTCGGTTATTAAATAAATGAATTTTATTTATTTATTTAGTATGTCACTAATTTTCATAATTAAATGAATTTATTAATTTATTTAATTATTGCTCATAATCCTCCAAATTAAATGATTATCTTTAATTATTTAATTTCCTTATTTGACATTTCCCTCATTTTAAATAAAATTAATTATTTAAAATGGCCTTACACGCTAACTGCCACTTCTTTTTAGTAAATAATCTAAAATCAATTATTTACTGTCACAAAAAATCCATATTTTGAATTAATTTTAATTCAAAAATATAATATTCTTCCAAAAATCAAGTAATTGAGCAAATTATTGATTTTTCAAATCTGCTTTTCAGTTCAACCTTTATCCTCTTGATTTTTCGAATCTTACAAATCAAGCAGTCTTTATCTTCTTAATTTTTGAAAATCTTTATCTTTTTGACTAATTATCACATTTATTCTCGACCACTGATTCAATTTTCTCAAATGACATCTCGACTACTCATTTAATAATTTTTCCTTAACCCTAATTAGGGATTGTCACATGAAATCTTGTCCATTGATTTTAGGCTTCCATCAGCTTTCAATCTCGTCTGTCCGTCCAAAATTGCATTTTCTATAAAATGCCAATTTGCTCACATTATCGAGACCACTTCATTATTTTGACATATTTATGCTTAGGTATTAATTGCATACTTGGAATTTAGTTTATTGAATTGGATTACTTATTCATAGGCATAGTCATTTGTCATAGTCATATGCATAGTCTTTATTTGTCATTCAATTCCTTCAAAAATTGCATAGGAAATAATCATAGGAATTTGCTCACATACACAAATTTGAGGGAAACAATCATACATTGAAATCTAGGAGGTGCTATGGAAATGAATCTTGGAAGCAACAAGTAACAGGTATAATCTTTCTTGTTTTTAAGCTTTCATTATATTTAATAACTTCTTTGGGTTTTAATATTATTGATCTAATCATACTAAACCTTATCTGAAAATATACCCATTTATACATATATTATTAGGGTTAGGGTTAGGGTTAGTGTTAGGGTTAGTGTTAAGGTTATAGTTATGGTTAGGGTTAGGTTTATCATCACAAATTTGGATTAGGGTTATCATCACGAATAAGGATTAGGGTTAGGGTTAGTGTTAGGGTTAGGGTTATAGTTATGGTTAGGGTTAGAATTAGGGTTAGGGTTAGGATTCAAGTTAGGTCCTAATCCTAATCTTAATCTTAATCCTAACCCTAACCCTAATCCTAACCCTAACACTAACCCTAACCATAACCCTAACCGTAACCGTAACTGTAACCATAACACTAACCCTAACCCTAATCCTTATTCATTATGATAACCCTAACCCTAATCCTAACTCTAACCTAATCTTATTCATGATGATAAGCCTATTTGTGATGATAACCCTAACCCTAATCCTAACCCTAACCCTAACCCTAATCCTATTCATGATGATAATCCTATTTGTGATGATAAACCTATTCATGATGATAACCCTAACCCTAACCATAACCATAACCCTAACCCTAACCCTGACCTTGACCCTAACCCTAATCCCTATTCGTGATGATAAACTTAATCATGATGATAACCCTAACCCTAACCCTAACCATAACCCTAACCCTAACCCTAACCCTAATCCTAACCCATAACCCTAATCCTATTCATGATGATAAACCTATTCATAATGATAAACCTAACCTAATACTAACCCTAACACTAACCCTAACCCTAAACCTATTCGTGATGATCATCCTATTTGTGATGATAACCCTAACCCTAACCATAACCATAACCGTAACCCTAACCGTAATCCCTATTCATGATGATAACCCCAACCCTAATCCCTATTTTAACTCTAACCCTAACCAAATTACTATATTTATCATTTATAAACATATCCATATCCATAACCATAACCCTAACCCTAACCCTAACCATAACCATAACCATAACCCTAACCCTAACCCTAATCCTAATCCCTATTCGTGATGATAACCCTAACCCTAATCCTAACCATAACCATATACCTATTCGTGATGATAAACCTAACCCTAACCCTAACCCTACT
This sequence comes from Sequoia sempervirens, assembly GCA_007258455.2. Lineage (NCBI taxonomy): Eukaryota > Viridiplantae > Streptophyta > Pinopsida > Cupressales > Cupressaceae > Sequoia > Sequoia sempervirens. The sequence continues at coordinate 136,201 of VDFB02349703.1, forward strand.
CCTATTTGTGATGATAAACCTAAGCCTAATCCTAACCCTAACACTAACCCTAACCCTATACCTATTCGTGATGATAATCTTATTCATGATGATAACCCTAACCATAACCCTAACCCTAATTCTAACTCTAACCCTAACCCTAATCCCTATTCATGATGATAACCATAACCCTAACCCTAACCCTAACCCTAACCCTAATCCTATTTGTGATGATAAACCTTACCCCAATCCTAACCCTAACTCTAATCTTATTCGTGATGATAACCCCAACCCTAGTCCCAATTTTATCTCTAACCCTAACCAAATTACTATATTTTATCATTTATAAACCTATCCCTAACCATAACCATAACCCTAACCCTAACTCTAAGCCTAATTGAACCCTAGCACTAATCCTAACCCTATTTTGAGCCCTAACCTTAATTGAACCCTAACCATAATTGAATCCTAACACTTATCATTGTTAAACTCTAATTGGACAATAACACTTTATAACCCTAGTTATAACCCTAATTGAATCCTAGTTTATAACCCTAGTTATAACCCTATTTGGCTTGAGAAGAGAGTGCACTGTAAGGGGGAGCCCGTGCAACCAAGCTTCTGAATTCACACGCTACTGATATGCGGCTGGGGAAACCCATGTGGAATCTAGCAGATATTGTCTTGGCTTAACCATAGGATTGTACTTGTTCTCTTTTGTGTTGGATTACTTTCAAAATATCGTGCTTGCCAAATGTTTTCTGGTTATTGAAACGAAACAAACAAACACTCAAACATCTGGAAACAAACAGTGAAACTTTAAACAATTCAGGTTTTTGACCAAAATATCAGAAAAGTTGACTTTTTTTTACATTCTACACTGCATTTGTAAACTGCATTCGCTCTGTCGGACCGCATTTGATAGTCTTTGCGACGCATACACTTTGATAAACTGCATTTTCTGCTCCAAGCACTACATTCATCTGTCCTATGCTGCATTTGTTATCTGTAAAGCTGCATCTGCTATATTAAGCTGCAATTGACATCTTAAATTTTGCATTTGTGAAACTACACCGCATTTGCGACCTGGAACTCTGCATTTGACCACTGCAACACATTTGCTACCTCAAACGACGTATTTTCTACCTCAAATGATGCATTTGCTACCTCAAACAATGCATTTGCTACCTCAAACGATGCATTTTCCTAAAAACACAATAAACCCTATTTCAAACCAAAATTCAAGTCCAAACATCTTAGTCTACTGTCAAATATCTTTTCAAACAAAGTCTCTGTTAGAAACCAAAACTGAAATTGCTCAAAACGTCCATCATTTGCATTCACTAGCTTGCATTTTGACCATAGGCTTAAATTTTCAAAACTTTAGTTGCATTCCCTAGGCATCATAATTGTCATTTCTATCATAAACTTGTCCTTAGGTTTCATCTTGGAAAACTTTGGACTAGGCCAACTCATCACACTTTGCAAAACCATTGTTTCAAAACTAGGTTATCTTAGGACAGTCATTATTCCTCTTTTTAGTCATTGTCTTTTTTGTGAGAACCTCCAACTCAACAGTCTAGTTAGGAAGGCTCACTCATCATTTTGGCCTCGTCATTTAGTCCCCTTAGCAAGTCCTTTGATAACCCAAATTGAGACATAAGTAAAGCTTAGAGTGGTGAAGAAAAAACTTTCTCCAAATATTGTCCAAACCTAGTCCTCATTTTAAACTTAGACTTTGCATTGTCCATCTCTAGTCCTCATTTTGAACCTATACTTTGCATTAATCATCTTAGTCCTTAGTCAACATTATCATCTTAGTACTCATTTGGCACTTTGACCTTGACAACCTTGTCAACTTTCCTTCATCATTTCCTTAGGCAAACGTCATCATCACCTTGCATTGTCATCCTTTATTCCAAAAATACAAAAAATTAGTGTCATAACTTGTCATCCTACTCTTCATTTTAAATTAGTCATGTCCTTTAGAAAAAAATGTTGCATTGTCATCCCTTATTATCAAAAATCCAAAAAAAAAATAGGCTAGCATCATCCTTGCATTTAGTTGTCATTCTCATCACTCTCATTTGAGAAATTCCCTTTTATGGTGGAAACTAGACTCCAAAGAAAGAAAAGAAAAATGGAAAACTTTGGACAAGACTCCAATTCCAACATCACCAATCACACTTATGAACCAAATTAGACTTTTGACAACCCATTTAGCAACACGAATACTCAACCTCTCATGACCATCCCATCCTCATCAAACAACCCCTTTGAACCATTCTTACGTAAGGATGAATATGGACAATTACTTGAGGAAAACCTAGAGGTAGCAACACAAGATCCAGAAGCGGCCTACTTCGTAGAAAAAATGGTCTTATATGATAGAGAAAGATATTTGGCCATACTTTTAATTCAAGGAGCTAAATTACCCCATGGGTTCGACATTAATACTTTGAGAACGACATCTCCTGACCATAACGTCAACAATACAAATAACATGTCCAATAGTGGTCTACCTCCAAACAACACAAGCAATACCTTTTTTGATGCTACCTCGCAAACTGTCACAACTATCATGAGTGCTACCTCCAACATTCCAAACAATTCCAATTCAATCAACGCTACATCCATTGGAGGAACACAATCTGTCACATTTCCTACACTATCCACAATATTGTCACAATCGGTTGGAGCCACCTTTGGGTCCTCGACAATGTGGGCAAGTTATTCCAATCCTCTATTTACCACTTCGGTAAATCCCATGGGGGCATCATCAAGCCACTCAAACCCTCTGTTTACGACTACATCTAGTACCATGAGTACATCCTCATCAAATCCTCTCATTGGTACCTCACATAATCCTTTGGGAGGAAATAAACGACGTCTCCTTATTCAAGGACCACAACCAAACATTAACACATCAACATAGTTTAATACGAACCCCTCCCAAGGACAAAACATGAATATTTCTCTGGGATATTTCCAACAACCCCAACAAGGCAATCAAAAAATGCAACCTATGGCATCTATTAGACACCAAAATATTCTTAGTCACCATATTCCCCAAGTATCGACCCAAATGGTTGGGGGACACATTCTAACATATTCATCCCATATTCATACCCATCAACACATCCCCAATCTAAACTTTCAATACCAACACACAAACCAAAACACATCATACATGTCACAACAACACACCAACATCCACTCACAACAAATGGGGACCCATGGTGTACCAATCAATCCAATGTATGGGGCCACAAATGACCCTATAATCGATGCCTTGTAAGCAAAGCTAATGGGTCTAGAGAAGACCATAGAAAACATGCAAATATTCGACAAGAAATCACAAGTGTCATATGATCTATTTGTATATCCCTTTGACATGAACTTATACATGCCGCCATTTCCTCCGGGATATGTGTCACCAAATTTTACCAAATACAAGGGAAAGACAAATCCTATCGAACATGTCCGAGAATTCACGACCAACTGTATGGATGTCGCCTATGAACAAACGTACTTGATGAGACTCTTTTCTAAAAGTCTTGCAAGTCCTCCCCTTGAATGGTTCTTCACTCAAAAGGATATCAAAACATGGGATGAACTTAAACACAAGTTCATAAAAAATTACTCCTATAACATTGACATGGACACTTCTATTACTAGCTTATGCAATCTTACACAAGAGGAGACTGGTGAAACTTTCATCCCATTATTCTAAAAATGGAGAAGTCTAGCTAGTCGCTGCCACATTGACATACCTGAAAGAGAAAAGGTTGACATGTTCGTTCAAACACTCTTAGGCCCCTTAAAATATGGATTGCAAGTGCATTGTTGTACAAGTTTCACAGACCTAGTTGAAAAGGGTGTCCAGATTGAGAAAGATCTTATTGCAAAAGGAGAGCTAAAATATGGTCTTAAAAACACAACTAAAAGTCCTCCCACTGAAAAAAATAAGTACTGGGTAAAAAATAAACATGTTACCAATGATAGTGTTGTTGATGCCAAGTCTATCAACACTATGGGTCCTGTATTGGCTCTGAAAGGGGTTCAACCACAAAACAAACCAACGATGATACTGACACCCCCCACAGATACCACCCAAAACAACCAAAATGGTCAAAACAATCAAGGTCAAGGACAATACTGTCAGATAAGACAATTCCCAAAAAGACGAACATACTCTGCTTTGGGAGAACCAATTGAGGATGTCCTTAAGAAGCTCCTCCAAAATGGTCTCATCATACTTGAAGAACCTAAACCATATGACCCAGGGAAATTTAAACCATCATGGTGGGATGATAATTATTTTTGTGAAGCAAGATCCACTCCTTATACACACCCTAAACCCCATTACACAAGCAAGATGTTAGATTTGGTTGTGAAACCACCCAAGATCAAAGTGACTAAAGGAAAGAAAGTAAGAAACCCAGAGATGAATATAATCAACACTCCCTTGACTGAATCAGTGTAACTAGCCAAAGGAGAGGAGAGTGTTGTATATATAGCAAAAATTAAGGGAAAACAAAGCCAAGAGAGGTAATAACTCCCATTGCCCATAATAGGTGGGAGTTTTACCTACTTGGTAAAAGCCAAATTACATGGTTATACCTACTCAGGTAAAGACAAATAGATGGTTACGAGAGGTGGCAAATAATTCCAAAAGAGCGTGTGAGACTCAACTACCCAAAGGTGGGTGTGAGTGACACATGTGAGTGATGGATTTATGCCACATGTCCTCATCCTAACCATTCTAATATAACCTAAGAAAGCTTAATAATGTGTGTAGGAAAAATAAATATTCCCTAACATAAAGAAAATAAAAAAACCTACACTAACACAAGATTCTTCACAAAACAAAAAATAACACAAATTTTCTCAACATAACAAAATCTATCCAACATTCAATAATTCCACCAAAATTTCCAATTCTAAATACAAAACATACCTTGCCTATCCAAGTTAGGATCAGCCCATTACCAAAAGAAAATTATTTTCCCTTCTCTTTGTTTATGTCCTTCTATCACCAATTTCTTTCAGTCAATATCCCAAGAAGCAACAAACTTCATGTTGAACATGACAACTAAGAGGGGTGTGAATCAGTTGTCACATATTTAATCTTTTAATTCAATCACCAAAACTAATTCTTAACACTACTTAAATGATTAATCATCAAATTCCAATGCATAAACTTAAATCCAACACATGAACACAACAACACCAGATTTATGTGGAAAACCCAATAAGGGAAAAACCACAGTGAGGATTAACTCGCACTATAAAGAATATCAAAACCGATTAGAAGAGGCTCACTACTTGTGAAACAAGGCTCAATACCAAAATAAGAACTCACTATCTGAAACAAGGACTCACTGTCCAACAGGGCTAACAACTCGAAGGGCTCATTTCCATAGAGATACAAAGAAGACAAAGAAGACTTGTTATAGAGAGAAGACAATCTCAATGCAACAAAGGATTTCACCACAATCACTCAAAGACATGCATGAATGATAAAGTCCACCTTCTGCTCACTGCATCCGAAAACTCAACATTAAGGCTTCACACTAATCTTCCACACTCGCATCACACACATTCGCTAGATAGCATCAATGTCTCACCAATTTGCTATTTTTCTTTTCTCTTATCTTTATTCTTTGCTCTTGTATATTTTTCACCACTAACTCATCCTATATTTATATCATCTTCAACTTTGAAACATATCCAAATTCAGCCATCTAAATTCAAATTCAAATTAGGTTGACGCCAAAAAATCCTAGGGTGTAATTAGAATGAGGGCGACCCAAACACACACTTCATAGGGACCCAAATAGATCCAACACACTTCATCAAATTTGAAAGTAGTGTTCAAAACAAGATTGGCCAAACTAGTGTAAAACACATAGAACCATTAAGCATGAAATTTCTAGATGCCAAAATTATCTTTAATACAATCAAGGCAACTCAAATCTAGAACCGTAAGTCATAAGACTTCATCAAATAGAAATCCAAACCAATAAAATTTCTTCCTGAGCTCAACCAGAAACATAGAAAACCACAGTTCACAACTGATGAACATAACTCACACTATACAATGAATCAACAACTAAAATTTTGGATATAGAATCTAACAACCATGATCAACACATCTGAACCACACAACCATAGGAGCAAATCCAGAGCAAAAATTGAATCAACCACTCAACACTTGCAACATATCTCCATTACAATTTTCTTAATATCCTCGACATATACAACTAACAACAACTAGTTGATAACCAGTTGATTAATTGACATCAATGATAACACCTTCAATCTTTCCATTCTTGCAACAATCTCCCCCTTTGTCATTGATGGAAACACATGATGTGAAAAACCATCAAGGACAACATACAATTCTAAATACACTTCTTAATATTTTTCTTTATGTTTCTCCCCCTTAGAAGATAATTTTTTACATGCTTCCTTTCCCCTTTTTTTTCTTTTTTTTTTCTTTTTTCTTTCGCATGATTCCTCTCCCCCTTTGACATCAATGGAAAAGGAAAAAAATATTTTACATTGATTTCCCCTTTGACATGAAAAACAAAATAAACACAATGGCAACAACTGATACTACCTGCTCCCCTTGAGAGGTAGCCACCAAAACATCAGTCTAGAAGAAAGATAGACCCATCGATCTACCGGACTGATGCATATCCATATGCATCTAATTCAAGAAAGGAGGGGAAATGACCCCTAAATTTTCTTGGAGATACTCAAAAGTATCTTTAGGAAGAGACTTTGTGCAAATATCAGCCACCTGATCCTTCGTTGGAACATACTCAAGATTTACTTCATTCTTCATGACCTTATCTCTCAAGAAATGATATCCAATAGATATATGCTTCATCCTCAAGTGCATCACAAGATTCTTTAAAATTTTAATTTCACTTGTATTATCATAGAAGATAGATATAGGACCATCATACACAATTGTGATATCTTTCAGTTCTTTTTCCATCCATTTAACTTGTGTACAAGATGCAACAACAATATACTAAGCTTTAGCAGTAGACAAGGAGACCAAATCTTTCTTTTTACTCAACCATGCCACCAACCTGCATCCAAGAAAGAGTGCACCACCACTTGTAATTTTTTTGTCATCTACACATTCATCCCAATCTACATATGTATAAGCACTTTTAAAGTAAATTCAGTATCTCTAGGATACCATAATCCATAATCCAGAGTGCCATTCAAATATCTAAAAATTCTTTTAATAGTAGCAACATGTGTTTCCTTAGGATCTTCTTGAAATCTAGCCACAAGACAAACTGAATGCATAATATCTGATCTAGTAGTAGTCAAATATAATAGTCCACCAACCATAGATCTATACTTTCTCTGATCAGCCTTAGGTGAATCATCATCTTTACCCAATTTGCAACCAGTCACCATAGGAGTATGTTGGTTATTTTTTTTAGAACCAAACTTAATCTCATTCCTTACCTATGAATCTTCCATAACTCAATTGTTAGCAAGGTTGAGGATTGGCCAACACTTAAGTGAAGCATTTAGAACCCCACTTCTTCTCTTTAGAATATGTGAGATCCAGGAGGGTAGTCCCATTCATTCTCATAATATCCCTACTTGATCAAGCGTATCTGCAATCATAGATGTATTCCCTAGGAAGTGCAAATAAACCAATATCATTAAAGGTTTGGTAGACCTCTTATGAAATTTCTACTTTATTGTAGGGAATACACTAATACTGAAGGTTTCTATGGTGCAATTTTAAGTATGTTGTGAATTCATTCCCATTCTAAATCTCTAGCTAGGTTCATTACTAGCTCATTCAACCACAAGATAAACTAACAGAAAGACTAGTCCTAATCTGAGGCAACAATGGAGTCATGTTTTGCAATCAGTCAGTAATACAACTATAATTTAACATCAGTAATTAGGGGACTATTAGCATGTTACTTTGTGGCATCCAACTCTCTGCATTTTAAAACATTGCTTCCTTACCAAATCCTATATCCTTTTCCCACAAACTAATGGCCTCATTTTAGTATTAAATCAACTCATTGAATTGAAGCACAAACAAATCCATTCATTCAGTGCAAATCACAGAAGACAAATGAAATTATAATTAACAATTTCATTCATAATTTGCAAGAAAATACACAGGAGAGCACATATTTAGAACTAATATTTTCTTTCATTATTGATATTGCTTTGTAAAACTATTTTTTAAGATCATCATAAAGTATGACTTATGCCCTAGACTAGCTTCTGATATATTTACTAACTTATTTATTTACATTCTATTGCTCTATGAGCATAGCTATCACCTAGAAATTTCTTAGACTCAAAATTTTATGAACTCTTCTTCTTCAGCCATGAAATCCCCTTTATAAAAAGGGGAGCAACAAGCATGCAACTGAGTTATAATTTCATTTCACTTCATTTCAAAACCTAATTTCAACCGATTTTCGAGAAACTCCCCAGGTGATTTGCATTTGAGAACATGGAAAGACAAAAGACAACACACATGTGTAGGGTACCATTAGTCATTGTCGCCATGTCCACATTGAAAAAAAATATTATGTATGATATTAGTCGGAGGACCTCCACATCAACATGGAAGAGTAAAAGACCAAAACCATGGAAATATTGAAAAAAACACCTCCTATGCAAAGACCATGGTGTCATAAAAATAAAAAACAAGGATAAGAATCTATTTCAAGTCGTCAACATCAGAGAATGCTCGACCACTCCTTGTTCGTGACAAAATTGGAGGAACCATCACCACATCATCATCAGAGCTCCCATATGACACCAGAGAGAGAAGATACTGGCCATATCCCGAGTCAGTGTCACCTTCAGTATCCGAAGGACTATCAGAGAGCACAATGGGAGAATTATGTTTTCCCAGGTAGGCCCTATGACTCTTGTCTTTTCTCTTGGCCTTCTTCTCAGGCTTAGCCGACTCCTTGCCCTTAAACTTGACCAATTCTTCTAAACGGTCATGTTTCTTAAGTTGTAAGTACTCTGGACAATTGCTTTCTTCTTGTGACCTTGAGCCCTCCTCTTACCCTTTGAAACTTCAAGGGTTTCTTGGTTTTCTTGCTCAGCTACAAACATGTCCTCATAACACTAAAACACATTAAGCCGGCTAGACCTCCTAACAGGCTGAATTGGCATACTAGTCTTTTCCATTTCACAAAACTAGCTAGTCTCAAATGAGAAAAAATTGACAACTTAAAAGACTCTAAATCAAAGTTGCAGGGAAACACACCCAAGACAAGAACATTCACTATTCAACTTAGGGAAAATTAACACCTTCACACATCTTCACTAACCCACACCTCACATTCACTATAGATTGGAAAGATGGTGAAAACAAACAACAAGAAATTTGCATTAAATAGACAATTTGGAGTATCAAGAAATTAATGGTTCAAGAGTTCCTCATGTGAGCGAGTTGATAACTTAGCAGCTTAACTTTGAATCTGGGCCGTCGATCTTAAAGTATTTAAAAATTCATCCATGTGATCATGAGCATCGTTTTTTGGCCTTTAGCAACTTGTTCCTAGAAAACAACGATGCCACCTCAATGTTGCCATGTTTTCCCTTAATCTTGATTAATCATATGAGATCTGACAATTAACATGCATCGCCAACTCAATCCGTGCTCCTTCATTAATATTGGAAAAGTACATAAAACCGGTGTTTTGAAGAGAATAGTTCCTCAAATACTTCATCGCTCATCGTAGGCCTCCCCCAAATTCTAGGGTACAATTAGCAATGAGAGTATTACCACGATGAAGTTCATCCCATTGGATCATCTTGCTTTAAAACTATATCAACGGTTCTCCACTCATCCGGCTACTTTATTTTTTGCTTTATATGATGTCCTCAGGATTCTGCCACGCCACCTTTTCTAGCAATATTTGTTACCTATCTCTAATGCATCCCATCCTTCATTGGCTCCATCAACGATGCAAGCATCCATGCAATGAAATATTAGCCCTTGGATCTATGGCCCATCTTTGATCACATTCATTTTCCCATCGCACATTGCTAATTTAAACTTCACACTTTGGATCCTATTAGCGATGGGAGATACAATGAATAGGCCAGGTTAAGACACATACACCTGCATGAGAATCAATTATACAAAAGACATCACAGATAAGATTTATTCAGATTAGCAAAATAAACTTTGAAGAGATAACTCCATCGCTCATTGCTATTTTGAAACTTAAGCTTTGGAATGAATCCACGATGAGTGATAAAATACAAAAGCACCAGGCTATCACTCATCGCTAATTCTCCTCATACAATTTGCAAGCAACTATCAATGAGAGATCCACATAATGGCATTGAATACTTGTATCACGTATCGGTAATATAGAACTTAGTACTCAAAACTCATCCACAATACGCGAAGCAATGGAGATCCATCATATTGCTCATCGCTATTTGAAAACTTACCATTTCATAACCATCTGTGATGAGCGATGAAGAAAAGAACATAAGACCGGAGGCTGTCACTTATCACTATTACAATACTCAGGGCTCAAAAGCCATTAGCGATGGGAAAACCTTCAACTATACAAGGAGAAGCAAAGAGCATCTCTCATCGCACATCGATATCAAGAGCTCCAGAAGCTATCCATGATGAGCAAAAATAAAGAAATACTGCTCATCACTTGTCGCCAATTTGAAACATACACTCTAGAAGTAATCTGCAATGAGTGATAAAGAGAGATGGTTGATGAGACTTTAAGTGAAAACCTTTAAGCATGTGCTCATAAGTTGTTCTAACAAAGAGGACCCTCTAGTATGATATGATAGAAAGGGATCAAAAAATCCTAAGTCATAAAATGCAAATGATGTAAAGGCCAAAAAGGCTCTTTACTTAACCTTATAAAAAATAAGAAACTCATACCTAGGCATGTGGGACTGGTTACCCTACGACCATGAAAGGCATAAGATGTTTTAATGTGACCAGTAACATGCAACAAGAAGTCAACAACAAAATAGAAGGTTGCAAGTGTTCAGAGCCAAGGGTTTCTTAAGGAAGGATTCCAAGCCAATACAATAATAACCCTTCAACAGTGATGACAAGCAGAACCCTAAGCCCTCAGATATCAACCCAATATTCAAATGTAACAAGGATTTGAGATAGAACATTAAAAATTTGCAGGTTCCATCAGAGTACATACCAGTTTGGAACCATCCATCCCAAACTTCTTCAACATCTCTCTCACATACTTAGACTGTGAAATAAAGATAACTTTCTTTGTTTGATTAATTTGTAGCCCAAGAAAGAAATTCATCTCTCCAAACATAGACATTTCAAATTCTTTCAGCATCTCTTCTGCAAACATCTTGCACATATTTTAATTTCCTCCAAAGATAATATCATCAACATACACAACTACAATCAAGATTTTGTCTTCTTCAATCTTAAAATACAAATTACTATTTGTTGTACCTTTGTTGAAACCTTGTTGAATCAAGTACCTATCCAATCTTGCACACCGATCTCTAGGAGCTTGCTTCAATCCATATAAAGTTTTATTCAATCTGCACACCTTATATGGTTGATTTGACAACTTATAACCTTCTGATTGTTCCATGTAGACTTCTTCTTCTAGCTCGCCATTCAAAAATGTTGACTTGACATCCATCTGATGGACCTTAAAATATTTATGAGCAACAAATGCTAAGAACATCATTTGAGCTTCCATTCTTGCTACTGGAGAAAAAGTTTTCCAAAAATCTGTCTTCTACTTGTGAGTAACCTTTACACACGAGCCTTGCTTTGTTTCTAACAACTTCTCCATTCTCATTCAACTTATTTTTGAATACCCACTTTGATCCAATAATATTTTTATTTGTCGGTCTTGGGACCAATTCCCAAGTTTGATTCTTCTCAATCTGCATAAGTTCTTATTTCATAGCTTCCATCCAATGTTCATCTTTACATGCTTCACTTACAATCTTTGGTTCAATCTCATAAAGTAAACACAGATTCACTTCAGCAACAATTTTGCTTCTAGTCAATACTCCTTTAGACTTATCTCCAATAATCTATTTTTTTGAATGATTCTTTTGTACATATCTAGGTGTCTTAGGTGGCATCACTGGAGCAAATTCTTCTCTTTCATTTTTTTCATTCTTCTCTTCTTTCTCATCATTTTCCTGTTCTTCCACAATCTCTTTGTTTCTTACGCGATCAAGTTCATCAGATTCATATCCATCAATGCCAATAGAAATATTCACTATCTCATCAACCTTGACATTTAAACTTTCTACAATCTTTCTTGGTCTTTTATTGAAACATTTGTATGCCTTGATATTAGTAGAATATTTTAATGTCCCCATTTTAGCCATACGCTCTTCTGTGTCTAATAGCCTATTTCTAGAAGCCCGTAGGCCAATCATAAGTTGAAATTAGGGTTTCCACTTTTTGAGGAGGTTTTGAAGGCTTGCATATTGGTGTTTTAATGTTCTGATTTTGGATTCCTTCTGGGTTTTCAAAGAGCTTCACGATGGTGTGACATGCAATAGAATCTGAGATCTTTTTCGGACTTACTATTTTTAGTAAGTTGCAACGACTGCTCAAAATGTGGAGAAAATGAGTTTGGAACAACTTACTATTTTTAGCAGTATGTAATTTTTAGTAAGTACTATTTTTAGCAGTGTTATTTTTAGCAACAGCTTAGCAATTCAGTGCAGTGGCTATTTCTAACAAGTCAGTTTAGGCAGTTTGTTCTTTAACACTTCAGAAACTATTTTTGGCAAGTCAAAGCTTGAGATGGGCGCTTTACTTGTTGAGGTAAAATATTTTAATAGTTTGGTGAAATTTGGCTAAGGCTTGGAGGATGAGTTATTTGAGAAAATAATTAAGTCATATTTTGATGTATTTCATGTGGAGCCTAGCCTTGATGAGATAAGTTATTTTATAAAGTATTTCACTTTATCATTATTTGGATGCCACATTATGCTTTATTAGTATTTTTGATAAAGTATATTATTTCATTGAGATGGACGACTTGGAGAAAAGGGAAATGAAATGCAAATTGGAGAATATTGCAAAAGTGTATTTGAGTTTGAGTTTGGTGTCCATTTGGAGGAAGATTGAATTTGAATTTGGGAGACAAATAGATATAAATGAGTGTTGGGCTCTTTTTTTCACATCCATGAAATTATAATGTTATGTTGCTGAAATGATTTCAGAGTTGGCTTTGAGGAATGCATACCTCCTAGTTCTTGCAACCTTGGTTTCGTTCTTGAAAGATAACACCTAGCTGAGTTTCAGAGACTGCTTCTCATTCTGAGAGTGCAGATTGAGCTTCGCAGTTGGAGATTTTGATGTTTATTTTCAGTTTACAGTTGTCGGTTTTTGTAGTGTTGAAAGTGATTTTTGATCATAAGTCATTGTACGAATTTTCTATGGTTCTGGGTATTTGCTACATCTCTTCTACTATCTAGGGCGCCCCTATTTGCAAGTTTTCATAATTTTTAGTGGATTCTTGGATTTTATATTGCAGGTCGCCCTTCCTGGGAGGTTGTCTTGCCTGACAAAAGTTTAGAAAATTCATTGAGTTGTTGCAACTGTTTCTTAGTCACAACTTGGTCACCATCTACCTAGGAGTTCATTGCATTTGGTCTCATGTCATTTAGAGTAGTTTTGAGGGAGTTATGAGAATTTTAGTGGTTTTGGGAGTTGCTAGATTGCATTTTTAGTTTGTTGGTTTAGTATATCAGATTGTAGTAGTTGGTATTTTTGGGCTTTTTTTTCATGGTTGGGAGTCCTTTGGAGTTGGAGAGACATTCTATAATATTTATAGCACATTGGACATCTCTAATACTTGGGTCTTGCAAATTATATTTCTTATTGTAATGTTGTTTCAGTAGTATTGATCAACTCTTTATTATTTTTGCAAATTTATATTGTATTCCCACTTTTAGTGGAAGAAGGTTGGCCTCGCCGCCTTATTTACTTTCTTGCAACTTATCATTCCCACCATTGGTGGAAGAGACATGCCTTGTTGTCTTGCATATTGTAATGAGGCTGGCTTGCCACCCTTCTTTACTTTCAGTATTCATACTATTGATCGGTTGAGCCGTCACCAATGCATTAGATCCCTAGTGCCATATGTTAGCACCTCACCCACCTCGGGTCTTGAGTGCACATTCTTTGTGTTGGGTTACTTTCAACATTGTAATATTTTCAGTTGCTACTGATGATCCTCGGTGCCATATGAAAACACCTTTTCCATTTTGGGATTGAGTGTGCATTCTTAGCGTAGGGTTACTTTCCAGTAGTTGATTTGGATTTGGGTTAACCATAACAGGTGCTTGTTCTATTGAGTTTTTCATTGAAAAATTAAAAAAAAATTGGTTGGCTCATTACAGTGGTATCAAAGCCAACGTTCCTGCCATCTTGTGAAAATGACAGAGTTCAGTTGATAGATGAGTGACAGAGAAATTAGATTCTACATTAGAGGATAGAACTGAGTTTAGTTTCAGCTTTCTGAAGTTTCAAAGATGTTGCATTTTCTATTTAGAAATCGTGAGAAGTCATATTTGATTGTGGCTTCTGAAGAAGAGAGAAGTTTGGCAAGGTCGCTATTCATTATGGGAATGAGACTCAATGAAGAATGTCAAACAAGAGGTGAAGAAGTGAGTATATTGTCAAAATTGGAACACTATTTGAGCAAAGTCCGATTGTCATCTGCTAAAATGTTGGTGAAGGAATTATCCCCTGCAAGGATGCATTTGATTCATCCTTATTGGATAGGGCATCCAAATGAGGAAATTAGTTTGTTGGTTACTTCATGCCTTAGTAAAGTTATGAGGATTATAGCACCATTGACGCCCTATGATGATGAAACTATGAAGAAGATTCTTCATAAGATTGTAGAAAGTTTCCAAGATCTTCATGAAAATGGAAGTAGTCTATTTCCCAGAAGAGTTGCTATTTTAAAGACATTTTCAATTCTCAAGACAAGTAACTTGCTATTAGACTTGGAAATGCAAGATCAGATTTATCACTTGTTTCACTACCTCTTCATATCTACTTGGAGCAAACAAGAAGAGAATGTTGTTGCTGCTGTAAAGAATATTCTTGTTCTCACTATAAAAGAGGCTGATGAAATTCCACCAAATGTCCAAACTCTCCTTTTGGATGCATATGAACGTGAAGAAAGGGTTTTTCCTATTGTTGATATGTTGATCATTGAATTGTTTAATCAATGTGAGGAGAAATTGAAGCCACTTTTGAAGAAGAAAGAGCAAGATGAAGGAGATACTAGTGTTATTATTGAACCAACTTATGACCATTACTTTAGTGATGATGTTGGTGATGATTTCAATGAGTCCATGCAAGATCATGTTGAAGATTTGGTGATGAAGGATTTTCCTCTTGTTGTTGTCCCAACTTCCCAAGAATTTCCATGTGAAGAAATTATGACAAGTGATTAAGAAGACCTCTTTGGTATGCATATGATTACTAAAGATGGGATCAGAAATATACCTATAGATGGTGGTCACATTGGAGGAAAAAGGGATGAAGTTTTCAAAACAACTAGCATTGAAGATTCTTCGCTTCATTATAACGTTGGTGACATGGATGAACTTGGGTTTGATCATCAAACTAAGCCCTTGGAGAGAGGTACTTATGAAGAAATCAGTTTAAGTGAGTTGCATGGTGACATATTCAAAGACTCAACACTCCAAGAGAAGCACGAAGAGCACTTTTCTTTTGATCAAAACAATCAACCTCTTACCATTTGGGATCCGGGTGTGTTGGCACCAAGGTATGATAAAGAACCTGTGTGGGATGAATTTTCCTTTGATCTAGATGAAGATCAAAAATCAGATTGCATTGTAAGTTGTGAGGTGGACTTTGGAGGAGGTGTCTTTGATGAAGAAGATTGCTTGGAAAAGCTCCATGATGATTTCTTTGAGTTGGTTGCAGCCACTAGGGAGGTTGAAGAGCTAGAATTCCTTATGGATCTTGAGGATGAAAGGTTTAAACAGGCTCTCAAACACAATCTGATTTACCCATTCAAGAAGCTAATTGCAAGAAAAGGATCGAAGAAGTTGTAAAGTATGATCCTCTTCATAGTATTGAGCATTCTCAGCTAGTTGGTGGTGAAAGAAAAGAATGTTGGAGCAGCTATGAGGGCAGCAAAGACAAGAAACAAAGTTCCAATTTTCAATTGCAGCCTATCAGTAATTCACCATCTTTGCATTATTATGAATGGGAAGGCCAATTTAAAGTGTTTGTTGACAAGGAAGTGCGAGCTCTATCCCAATTTGATCGCACACACAGTTTGATTGAAGAGTTGTACTAGAAGGCTCAACTTGAAGAGAGAAGAAGAGGAGTTAAGGATGAAGTTTCTCTTCCTAATTTGCAACTTATCAAAGAATCTTTGGAGACATTGAAATCAGATTGCATACACTTGATTGAAGATCAAGATCATGCCATTGAATTTGCAAAGAAGACCTTCAGTACTTTCCAAGGAAAAGAGAGAAAGGTTGATGAGCTTACTCATGACCTTTAATCAACAAAGGCTGTGTTAGAAGAAACTCAAGTAGCATTAATGGAGGTAGAAGATCAGTTTGCTGATTTCAAAATTTATAAGGAGCAAGAGAATGCACATAGACCTGAAGAAATCAAGCAAGTAATTGGTGAGCTTGATAGTCTTCGAGAGGAGTTTGATCTTGAAGGTTTCACAAGAAAGACTGAAGTTGCAAGTGCATATTTGGATCAACAAGATGAAAAGGATGGCTTCCAAGTTTTTGAAAATCCTCTCATTGAAGTGGGTGCAAAAGCAACTTATGACAATCCTCTCTTTGATTTGCAAAAAGAGTCATGTAGTGAAGGAACCAAGCAAGAGGTCGAGTATAAACTTTCATCTAAGGGTGCTTTGATATCACTCCATGAGGACGTGACACGTTTGTTGATTAGTAATGAATGCATAAGTGGGTTTGAGGATGAAGAATCCACTTAGGGAGTGTCAAATCAGGGTGGTTTCAACATCTTTGACATCAAGGTGTTAATAAAACAAGTCTTGGTAGCTGCTGGTAACTTCATTACAACAACAAGGAGTGAAGATTTTAGACTTGTTATTCATGAAGTAGTGGAGGAAGATGGACTAGAACATGGTGTTTTCACTCTTGTCAATCCATTCCTTGGGTTGAGTGATGCGAGTCAATTTTGGGAGTGGTATTTGAAGTCATCTTATGTTTCATGCTCCAGTGTTGCTGAAACTTTTATGGATTGGTTTTAGAGGTTCACTAGAGAGAATGCCAATTTCACAAGTATGCACTTGGTTTTGACCTGCACTCAGAGATGTGTTATGTTTTCTTTCTGGAGAGTTGGAGATTATTTTTAGTGGGGTATCCGTGCTTGGGATTATCAACACGGGTTGATGGAGCTTATTGCTTGTGGAAAGAAGAATTTTTGGAGGAATAAGGATCAAATTTTCAGACTTTTTGGTGTTGTCCCCTTCTTTACCAGCCACTTGATGGTTCCATTTGTTCATCAACAAATGGATTGGAGAGAAATTTTGAGTATGGGTTGGAGAGATGAATGGTTGGTTGCTCTTGCAAGGGATCCTTGGCTAAGGAAAGGGCATATTTTGAGACTCAAGCTTGCCAATTGGAGGCATACCAACCACCTTACATGGGGGGTTACTCTCATTCAAGAGAGTTGGTTCATCACTTCTTGTCAAAGAGGTGGTAGTTTTCAGTTGGAGGTTGCTCTAGTGTGTTTTCCGGCCACTTTGGAGGTGTTATCTTGCAACTCAATGCTCATCTCACACGCTCACACTTGGGAATGTCATTGGTGCTATTGTTTTTCCTTGTGTAGAGCACTAAAATTAGTTTGTACTTTGTTGACTCCAACCTTGAATAGCAGAGATTATTTGTTCCTTCACACCTTTCCTACTCTCTAAGTTCATCTTATGGAGGTTTGTGATGTAAACTTTGATAGTTTACTCTCAGTGTTGGTTCACGACAACAAACTTCCACATGCTTTGGTTCACCATTTTGAGGCTCTTGGAGTGGGAACTGTAGGAGTTTTCATAAATCTTCATGGTTGTATCAGAACAATTCAGGGGAGGCATAGTACATTCATGTGGAGTCATGAGGATGAGTTTTTTGAGCCCTTGCAAAGGATTGCTTTCCTCTTTGCAAGAAGATTTGGAGATGTCACAATTGTAGTCATGGTTCTATCAGAAACCATATGGAGATATGCTGAGGATTTTGATTTTGAGTTGAGTAGACTATCTTTCTTGTTGCCTAGGTTTGTGATAGATAGTGGCATTGTTGATATTGATGACTTTGAGCATTTGGGACATGATGGTTTCACTGTTGTGATCAGAGTAGTGCAACATCAACATGGTGGGTCCTCCTTCAGATGGACATGGGACCCTAGGATTGTACTTAGTTTGGTATGGATCAATTTGAGTTCTTCTAGAGTTATGGTGGCATTGCTTGAGGACAAGCAATTTTGGGAAGGGTGGACTATAATGTCCCCATTTTAGTCATACGCTCTTATGTGTCTGATAGCCTATTTTTGGAAGCCCGTAGGCCAATCAGAAGCTGAAATTAGGGTTTTCACTTTCTGAGGAGGTTTTGAAGGCTTACATGTTGGTGTTTTACTGTTCTGATTTTGGATTCCTTCTAGGTTTTCAAAGAGCTTTGTGATGGTGTGACATGCAACGAAATTAGAGATCTTTTTCAGTCTTACTATTTTTAGTAAGTTGCAACAACTGCTCAAAATGTGGAGAAAATGAGTTTGGAACAACTTACTATTTTTAGCAGTATGCTATTTTTAGTAAGTACTATTTTTGGCAATGCTATTTTTAGTAGCAACTCAGCAGTTCAGTGCAGTGGCTATTTCTGATAGGTTAGTTTGGGCAGTTTGTTCTTTAGCACTTCAGAAACTATTTTTGGCAGGTAAGAGCTTGAGATGGGCACTTTACTTGTTGAGGTAAAATATTTTAATATTTTGGTGAAATTTGGCTAAGGCTTGGAGGATGAGTTATTTGAGAAAATAATTAAGTCATATTTTAATGTATTTCATGTGGATGCCTAGCCTTGAGGAGATAAGTTATTTTATAAAGTATTTCACTTTATCATTATTTGGATGCCACGTTATGCTTTATTAATATTTTTGATAAAGTATATTATTTCCTTAAGATGGACAACTTGGAGAAAAGGGAAATGAAATGCAAATTGGAGAATATTGCAAAAAGTAAATTTGAGTTTGAGTTTGGCATCCATTTGGAGGGAGATTGAATTTGAATTTGTGAGGCAAAAAAGCTATAAATATGAGTGTTGGGCTCCTTGTTTCGCATCCATGAATAAATTATAATATTATGCTACTGAAATGATTTCAAAGTTGGCTTCGAGGAATGCGTACCTCCTAGTTCTTGAAACCTTGGTTTCGTGCTTGAAAGATAGTGATAGGTTGTTGTTAAGTCCCATTACTTTAGAAGATAAAATTCAATATGTCAACCGAGTAGTGTTCAAGGAAGTTTGCAATAGAAGAAGACTTGACTATCTCCCTTAGATTTTCTAACTTTTTAAAGCAGCTAATGTTAATTCTAACCTAACGTCGTCTAACTATTAAGCTGTAAAGCAGTTTATCCTAAAGAAAACTGGAAATATTTAAACTAAAAAGCATAGAAAAAATAACTTAGAAAGCATGATAACTAAATTAGAAAGTACATAAACAATTAAATTAAAGAGCTGGTAAACTACAGAAACAGAAAAACTTGTAAACAATCCATGAACATCTTCTTTAACAGTAAAGATTCTAACAGTTAACAACAAGAAACTACAAAAGTGAAAGACAACAAGTGCTTCATAACTTTAGACACCACGATGATAAACCCAATAATTCCCTACATAATGATTGTTCATGCAATAAAAGTAACATAAAGAAAAGTACTTATCTATTTAAGCTATCTTCCCTCGAGTGGTCAGCTCGCGGGTTATTACATTCGTTCTCAAATCACATACACAACTGATTCAGAAACTCTTTCATTAAGCATAATTTTCATCCATAACTCACAACTTAGAAGTTTTTACATAATAATCTCTTTATTCATAAACTCAGAAAACAAGTTGACATCATAAGATTACTATTTTGCGCGCTCTCTTTTGCTTTTGGAGATTACATCTTTTATAGAAAACTTCTAACTAAATCATATATTTTAGATGGTATAGATAACCATTAAAAAAGTCTATAATAGATTTACAAACAACTTTTATGTCTTTAAAATCCACTACATAAGTATTAAAGAGGCTCAAGTCAAGCCATGAAGTTTTTTTTTACTTAAATACATAACATAAATTGAGACTTAAAAGCAACTATATCTTCGGTCCATCATCCTAAAGTTCTGGAGCACGTGCTAGCTAAATGCTTCTAACTGCAACTCGATGACCAATTATTATCCTACAAAATACTTAAAACAACCCATTAAATTTGTATTGGAAAAATACTTCAATAAATCATAAGAAATAAAGTTTGTACAATTTCTCCTTAAAAGACAAGCAATTATTTCTCCTAAAGTTTAATTAATTGGCAGAGGATAGGAATTTTGCATATATGGAATAAGCCTTTATTATGTTATTATGATGAGGTTATTTTTACCTCATCATTTCCTCCCCTCCCTAATTCTTGGCAGGTCCTCCTGCCCCTTGACTATGGCTCTTTACTCTGTTCCATTCTTCATATTTGACACTAATATCATACAAATCCCTTGTTGTTTCATCAAAATTTATAGGTGCATGGTGGAAGCCTCTATGAAAAACAACTCCCCCTTGCCATTCACTAAATATTTTATCATCTTGATCTATATTAACATTGAAAGCAAGGGTTGGACAAAGTAATAAGGGAGGTCTATACCTCATCCCTATCCACTTTATTCTGAGATCTTTCAAGATTTTAGCCAAGGAATCTTCTCTTCTGAAGGACCATCTGATGTTAAGAGGGGAGATCATCTCTCTTTTCTTTAGATATGTTGGTAATGGAGTGTATCTCTCTTCACATGCATGCCAAGCTTTACCAATAAATTTCTGCCCTTGATCCATAAAATGATTATAACAAATTTGAAGGCTTTCATCATATCTTTCTTTCATTTTCTCATCCAATAGAAGAGCTAAAAAGGTTTTTTTTAAAGTTGTAGGTCTACTATTGGGGGATCTCATTTGAAGACCCATGTTTTTCTCTGCTTGGGCATATTCCCTATTGCACTCTTGCTAATGCATCCGATTCTACATGGTGGATAATAAAGACCTGAGTTGCACTTCTCCAACAAAAATATTAATGAAGAAATCAATATGTTTTTCTAATAAAAGATCATGAACAAATAATTCATAGAGCATATCTTGATTTTCAGGAGTTGATTCTGCAAATATTTTAACAAATTCTTTATCATTAGGTTCATAAGGCTGATAATTATAAATTCTTAGCAGTTTCCATCTTAACCATTATTCATTTAAAAACATTGAATACAATCTCAATGGTCTTCTACAAGATAAAATAAATTCTGCTATTTGATATTTATCCTGATTCCCTCTATAGGCTTTATGAAATGATTCTTTCAACAATACCATTTACATTTTCAACCTGTAATTCTCAATCTTTGCATTCCTTAGGAAATAACACCATTCCATCCATTTCATTAACAATGGAGGAATCTGAACTTGGAACCACTCAATTACCGTTGGTTCGATCGGAACTTCTTTTGTTCCACCATTGATTTATTTGTGCTTCCTGTAAATTTTGTTCTAACTCCACAATCCTACTAAGAGAAGCATTCAATTCTTCTTTTTGTCTTTTCTTTTCTTCTTCAAAAGCTGAAAATATAAGCATAAAATTATTTTTTAAACTTTGAATTTCTTTATCTAGATTAGCACTGTGCATCTTGTTTTCTTGATTACAATTTTGGATTTGTATTTGCAATTTACTAATGAATATATCTTTTTCTTGTATCTGCAGTTTCAAATCCTATATTTCCTGATCTCTTTTACTTATCACAACGGTGTGTACTATTATTTCTTCTTGTTGCAGTTCCATATGTTCCTTATTTTTGTGCAACTGACTTCTCAGCTTATCAATTTCTAATCTTAGCTTTTCCAACTCTACATTAGTACTTTCACTTTCAACCATCTCAACAACTTTATTTGCAACAGGGGATAAATTTCCTAAAGCACTATCTTCAACCTCCATGGAAGGTGGAGAATTCACCTTTTCTGCTTTCTGAATTTCCTGGTCAAGGGCTTCTTCTTTGAACACTAGGTGGGAATGTATTTCTTCAACAAAGGTTTCTTTTTCTGGGGACTGATGAATCTGTTCACCTGTCTCCAAGGATTTTTGCTTCTCTTTGGATTTTGATCCACTTCCTATACTCTGCACTAGGGTTTCCATAGACTCAAAGGATAATCTTTTGCTTCTCCTCAAAGGAGGAGCATTCTGATAAGTAAGATTTGTTCTTCTTTTCCTCTTCCTAAAGGGATTACTGTCTACATTTGGATATATAATCTCAACATCTACTGACTAGTCTGGGGTTTTAAATTCCTCATTTATAGATTCTAGCACTTCCTCACCAGGGGTTGTGGAAATTTGGGCTTCATCAACCTCGAAGGCCTCATGGGAAGTTACTCTGAAAGGTGAAGTGACTTGTTTAGAAGATTCCCCTAGTTCTAATTTTATTTCGGGTGTAGGCTTTTCAAACTTCCATAAAAATTTCTCACTTGCTCTCAGGTTTCTTACGAAAAATGATATTTGCAAATTAACTGAATTAACCCATGATGTTTTAATGGCCCTGAACCAATCTTATATCTTTCTATAGAAGAATTAACAGAATCACTCAAAAAGTGAGGCAAATTAACCCTAAGGGAAAGGTTTTCTTTTCCATGTCGTAAATGTATTAACATGCGAAATGCAGGTCCTACCACAATAGAGAGTTGGCCTTCACATGTGAATACTTGATAATCCATGCAACCGCAGTGCCCCAAGGTTCTAATATGGAAGTTCGTGAAACCCTTTATTTTGTCCTTTAGTACTGATGACTATCATGGGCTGAGGGTCCCCTTGACTAAGGAATAATTCTGATAATTTTTTATATGTAATTTGAGTTGTTTCTGATATTTTAATGCTAGAATTATCCAACCTTGAGAGACGAGAGATGATTTTTGGACTCACCTTAAAGCGCTTTCCATGAAGTGTCACCTTACCATTGGAGTAATTCTCTGTGAATGCATTAACTAGCTTTTCATTGTATCCCTTGAACTTTCTGACGAAATCCAACCAACCCACTTCCTCAAACAAACTGGAAATGTTGCTTAACCCCAATAATTTTTCTGCAGAAGCCAGCTCAGATTTCTTCTTTGTACCCCCCATTTTCTATCTCTTATCTATCACCCTATTGAAAATTCAACAGTGCAAGAAGCCTGTGCACAGTTATTTTTGAAAATATAATCAAACTGTGATTATTTATTTATCTTTGCTCGGAGGTACTATGTAATGATGCTAATTTGCATGGAGGGTTGCGAAAAGAGTGTTGTACTTAGCAGTTAATCACCGAGTGGCTCAAGTTACTAAATTAGGAAGGGAAACTCATGCCAATTAATTACACCTTATTCAAAAATAGCTACTTACTTAAAGCAAAAATTTGTACTTACTTACATTCTATGATCACTTGAAGATCTCGTACCTTTACCGATTTGACAGGATGATGAAATGGTATTGGCTGATGTGATAGCTTAGTTATTATGACATGAGTGAGGAAGCTTGCGAATGACAAAGTCATTAATGAAGACAGGCTATCATGGCAGCTTTTATCTATAATGAAGAAAGATTTTTAAAAAGAAAGAAGGTGTATGTACCGATGTATGATAATCAAAGCATCGAAGAAAATTGAAATTTTATGGAAAGAGGTGGCAGAATGAAAAATGAATAAGTTCTGGAGCACGCAAAGTAGTACGTGCTTGAAACTAGCAATTAAGTTTCGGACCATGCAGAAGGCATGCATTCGAAACAAAGAAGATGGATAAGTTTCAGAGCATCGCTGAAAGATGCAACCAGAACGGTGACCAAATGAAAATTTTGGAGCATCGTCGAAAGATGCAGCCGGAGCAGCAACCGAATGAAGATTCTGGAGCATCGTCAAAATATGCAGCTGGAGTAGCAACTAAATGAGGGTTCTGGATCATTGTTGAAAGATGCAGTCGGAGCAGCAACCGAATGAAAGTTTTGGAGCATCGTCGAAAGATGCATTCAGAAAGAAGAAAGATGGCGGAAATGAATGAACTTGAACTTCAGGAGGTTTATATCATTCTACAGGAATGACCTTCTGACGTAGTGGACTAAGGTGCAAGTTCTGGAGCATCAGGCGTTTAGACCGTCAAGTTCTGAAGTACTTGGCATCTGGACCAGCAAGTTCCGAAGCATCGTAGAAAGATGCTCTAAAAGTTGTTTATTCCTTCATGAGAAGTCCTGCAAAATGAAAACACATGTAGTTAAGTCTGAAAATAAGAATTAATGAAAAATGCTTTGAAAGAAAATTGGTACACGTCTTTTTATTACAACTTTTCATGATTTTATTTATTTACATAATTTATTTATTGGGTTAGATGGACTCTACATTGGAAGATTCAATGCATTAGATCTCTCCCTGCATTTCTACCAATTTTATAAATTCTTCTTTGCTAACAGGCTTATGGTAGATACGTAGGTGATGACCATTAACTAAGAGAGTTCATGAATTACCATCAATGGGTTTTAGTTGAACTATGCCATTCGAGAAGATTTTAGAAATTTCATATGGCCCTAGCTAATGAGTTCTGAGTTTTCCTTTATGGTCTTTATATCTAGAATCAAATAGCAAGGCCTAGTCACCGTTATGGAACTCTCTCTCCTTAATGTGTTTGTCATGCCAAAATTTTTGTTGATGTTGAACTAGTTTAGTTTGATGGACAACATCTAAATGAATCTCATCCAACTCACTTAACTGTAAAACTCATTCTATTTGAGCTCATTTAAGATCTAGACCCAACTCCAGAGCTGTGCGTAGGGTTTGGAGTTCAAAATCAATGGGGAGAAGAGGTTTCTTCCCAAAAAAAATCTCATAGGGGCTTAATCCAATTGTGGATTTCCATGTTGTGTTGTACACCCAAACGGCTTTAGGCAATTTCCTGTCCCAATCTCTTCTTCCTGAAGAGACTGTTTTTGTCAATATGTTTTCCAACTCTCTATTAGTCACCTCTACTTGACCATTTGCTTGAGGGTGATAAGGGGGTGACTTCTTATGACTCACTTGAAAATGGTTCGTAAATGCCAGAAGAACTTTAGACATGAATTGGGGTCCCTGATTTGTAATGATGGTTTGGGGGGCTCCAAATCTAAGAAAAATCTTATTATAGAGAAAGTCAGTGTCTTGCTCTTCTCTGGAAACTCGTAAGGCTTGAACTTTTGCCCATTCCATCAGATAATCGGTGCAAACTAATATGTATTATTTCCCTTGAGAGGAAGGATCTATGGGGCTAATAAAATCTAACCCCCATTTTTCAAATGGTTCAAGGACTACCTGAGGTTGCAAAGGAATTTCTACAGAAGCAGTTGGTCTTCCCACCCTTTGACATTCATCACAATGACGAACATAGTTTTTAACGTCTTTATGCATTGAAGGCCAATAATATCTAGCACCTAAAATTTTATGAGAAGTTATTTTTTGCAAAGTAATGACCCCCAGAAGGATCATCGTGATAGGCCCTCAAGATACTACAAGTTTCATCGGCCTTGACACATCTTCTCAAAACCATATCAAGTCCACAACAAAATAAAATCCCATTAATCCATTTAAATGGTGCACTCTCTCGAATAAGTCACTTCCTTTGTTTTGATGTAAATCCAGGGGGTACTTTAGAGGCGGCTAAATAGTTGGCAATATCAATGAACCAAGGGGTCTTTGTAGAGATGGCAAACAGATTTTCATCTGGAAACTCATCTTGCAAAGGTGCATGGTCACCCTTTTCTTGTTTGATTCAAGACAAAAAGTCTTCCACCTCATTAAATCTCCCTGGCTTGTCAAGTATTGTCACATTGAATTCCTGAAGGAGTAGTAACCATCTCATTATTTGACCATTAACTACAGGTATATTCATTAAATATTTTATAGCTGAGTGATTTATATAAATTGTAACTTTATATCCTGTAATATAATGGTGGAACTTTTTAATGGCATGAACCATGACCAAGAATTCTTTTTTTGTCATTGTGTAGTTCCTCTCAACAGATTTCATATTTTTACTAATGAAATATATGGCATATTTACCCCCATCCTCATCTTCTTGCCCCAATACTACACCAATTGCGTCATCCAAAGCATCAACATAAATGTGAAAGGGAATACTCCAATTTGGCCCACACAATATGGGAGTGGAGACAAGCTTCTCCTTTATCATTTCAAATGATTGTTGACACTCAGATGTCCAATTAAACTCCACATCTTTTTGGAGAAGAGAAAACATAGGGGCCACTATCTTACTGAAGCTTTCTCTGAACCTTCTATAGTATCCAGCATGCCCAAGAAAACTTCGAACATCTGTTTGTGTTTGAGGAATGGTCAGTTGTTGAATGACTTCTAGTTTCTTGGGATCAACCTTTATTCATTCAGAGGAAATATGATGACCCAAGACTATTCCTTGTTCCACCATTATTAAACACTTCTCGTGGCTAAGGGATACTCAGTTATCCTCGCAAACTTCTAAAACCCTGTCCAGGTTCTGAAGGGCTTCATCATAGGTTGACCCATAGACTATGAAATCATCCATATAGACCTCTACACAGTCATTGACAAGCGCAACAAATATAGCCAAAATAGCTCTCTGGAAAGTCACAGGAGCATTACAAAGTCCAAAGGGGAGAACTCGGTATGCAAATGTGCCCCATGGACAAGTAAATGTTGTCTTATCTTGGTCTTCTAGTGCTACCTGAATTTGGTTGCAACCACCAAATCCATCTAAAAAGGAGAAATATTTCCTCCCAGCCAAGTTGTCCAAAACCTGGTCAACAAATGGTAAGGGAAAATAATCTTGAAAAGTGGCTTTATTGAGTTCTCTATAATCTACACAAATTCTCCACTTCCTATTTTTCTTTGGTCCAACAACCATAGGTGACACCCATTTACTATCGGATATAGGATAAATAAATCCTGCATGAAGGAGTTTATCAATTTCAATTTTGACAAGATCATTTAATGCAGGATTGAGTCTCCTCTGTGGCTGACATACAAGTCTTATGTTAGTATCAGTGTCAATGTGATGTGTACAAACACTCGGGTGGATTCCCCTCATGTCTATATAGTCCCAAGCAAAAGCTTTAGACCTTTTTACCAACACATTAAATAATTTATCCTCTTGTATTTCTGTCAGCCAACTATTGATGTTCAAGGTTTTTCCCGGCAACAGCATAATTGATTTTGTTCCTGGATGGGCCGAAGTGACAATATGTATCGGTCGTAACAAGGTGTTGAGAGGACAACTGTGAGGTATAAGTTGGTGAAATCTTGTAATATCCAAAAAGAAATTACTCGCTCTGGGAATCATATTAGCAAAAGGACAAGGCATTCCCATGGTAATGTAATTTTGTTCCATCCCACTTATATCAATTAGTTGTCCCAAAATTTCTGGCGCATCCACTATTTCCTCGTCACTCGAGCCTATAGCAAGATGTGCAACTTTTTTTACTAACTCATCCTCTAATTCCTCTCCATGTTGTTTAATCACTACCATGGCTAATGAGGCCAAATTGTCTTGACCATTAGATTATTTTGGTTCATCAACCCAGACTTTATTATGTTTGGTGGGTTTAGCAGGAGGATATAAGAATAAATGTTTACTATTTGGACCATGTGAAATGGTCATTCCTCCTTCTCGGCAATCAATTTTAGCCGTGATAGTAGCCAACCATGGTCTTCTAAGAATTATTGGATAGTTATCTTTGGGTGTAAGCGATTGGATTATCTAGAAGTCAACTGGATATTACCATCCATCAACTTTAACAAGAACATTTTTAATAACTCCCTTTGGAATGGCTATAGACTGATTTTCCACCTGCAAGACTGTAGTTGTGGGACATAAATCAGTAAGACTTATTTTTTCCATCACATCCACAGTCATCACGTTAATAGCTACTCCTAAATCCACTAATGCATTAGGTATTGCTACCTCATTAATTGTGATAGTTTTCAATGGACTCCCAGGATCATCATATTTTGGAGTGACAGTCTTTCGAGACAAAAAGTTAGCTAAATAGCCATTGATTTGCACAGTATTTATTTCTTTGCTTTCCTTCCTAGAGTTTTAATACACAACTGTTTGATCAGCTGATTCAACTCAAGAATTTCCTTTATTACTTGCAGAAAAGGAACCTCTATTTGTAGTTGTTTGATTTCCTGAATTAATACAGTTTCATCGTAGTATCATCATCTACATCCAGAGTAATAGGATAAGTGAACGTTCGAGGTGGTGGAGGATCATTATTATTATGGTTGGCATCATTCTAATTAGCTTTAGCCCTACGATTTCCCATGACGTTCAGAGGAATGTGTTCGTCAAGGATAATTTCCTCGACAACAGGTTGTGCTACTAGATGATCTTCAGGAAAATAGTGGAAATCCTCTGGTGGGTTAGGCTCAAGTAGTTCGTCAACAGAGTGGTCTTCCGAGCCTTGGGCCTCCCTATGTATGATTGGAATGTATTTTGGGGGGGTCTTTGGTATAAATTGTCTGTGAGGGCCTCTTTTCCTGACCATGCAAAAAAGGAAGCCAAAGATGGTATTTTGGCCTAAAAATAGGTATTTGAGGCGTCTTCTATTAACACTCAAGCAAGGAAGCTCGAGTCCTTGACAACAGTGCCAAAAAAGTGACAAGTTGTTGTTAAGTCCCATTACTTTAGAAGATAAAATTCAATATGATGACCAGGTAGTGTTCAAGGCAGTTTGCAATAGAAGAAGACTTGACTATCTCCCTTAGATTTTCTAACTTTTTAAAGTAGCTAATGTTAATTCTAACCTAAGGTCGTCTAACTATTAAGTTGTAAAGCAGTTTATCCTAAAGAAAACTGGAAATATTTAAACTAAAAAGTATAGAAAAACTAACTTAGAAAGCATGATAACTAAATTATAAATTACAAAAACAATTAAATTAAAGAGCTGGTAAACTACAGAAACATAAAAACTTGTAAACAATCCATGAAACATCTTCTTTAATAGTAAAGATTCTAACAGTTAACAACAAGAAACTATGGAAGTGAAAGACAACAAGTGCTTCAGAACTTTAGACACCACGATGATAAACCCAATAATTCCCTACAAAATGACTATTCATGTAGTAAAAGTAACATAAAGAAAAGTACTTATCTATTTAAGCTATCTTCCTCTGAGTGGCCAGCTCATAGGTTATTACGTTCGTTCTCAGATCACATACACAACTGATTCAGAAACTCTTTCATTAAGCATAATTTTCTTCCATAACTCACAACTCAGAAGTTTTTACATAATAATCTCTTTATTCATAAACTCATAAAACAAGTTGACAACATAAGATTACTATTTCACGCACTCTCTTTTGCTTATGATTACATCTTTTATAGAAAAATTCGAACTAAATCCTATATTTCAAATGGTACAGATAACCATTGAAAAAGTCTATAACAGATTTACAAACAACTTTTATGTCTTTAAAATCCATTACATAAGTATTAAAGAGGCTCAAGTCGAGCCATGAAGTTTTTTTGACTTGAAAACATAACAGAAATTGAGACTTAAAAGCAACTGTCTTCGGTCCATCATCCTAAAGTTTTGGAGCATGTTTCCAGTGCACGCCTTCAACCTGTTCTGGAGTGCGTGCTAGTTGAATTCTTCTAACTACAACTCGATGACTGATTATTATCCTACAAAATACTTAAAACAACCCATTAAATCTGTATTGGAAAAATACTTCAATAAATCATAAGAAATAAAGTTTGTACAATTTCTCCTTAAAAGACAAGTAATCATTTCTCCTAAAGTTTAATTAATTGGCAGAGGATAGGAATTTTTCATATATGGAATAAGCCTTTATATGTTATTATAATGAGGTTATTTTTACCTCATCAAATAGCACCTAGCTGAGTTGCAGAGACTGCTTCTCATTCTGAGAGTGCAGATTGAGCTTCACAGTTGGAGATTTTGATGTTTATTTTCAGTTTATAGTTGCTAGTTTTTGTAGTGCTAAAAGTGATTTTTGATCATAAGTCAGTGTACAAATTTTCTACATCTCTTCTCCTATCTAGGGTGCCCCTATTTGCAAGTTTTCATAATTTTTTAGTGGAGTCTTGGATTTTATATTGCAGGTCGCCCTTCCTGGGAGGTTGTCTTGCCTGGAAAAAGTTTAGAAAATTCATTAAGGAATTGTTGTAGTTGTTTCTTAGTCACAACTTGGTCGCCATCTACCTAGAGTTCATTGCATTTGGTTTCATGTCATTTGGAGTAGTTTTGAGGGAGTTATGAGAATTTTAGTGGTTTTGGGAGTTGCTAGTTTGCATTTTCAGTTTGTTGGTTTAGTATATCAGATTGTAGTAGTTGGTGTTTTTGGGCTTGTTTTTCATAGTTGGGAGTCCTTTGGAGTTGGAGAGACATTATATAATATTTTTAGCACGTTGGACATCTCTAATACTTGGATCTTACATATTATATTTCTTATTGTAATGTTGTTTCAGTAGTATTGATCAACTCTTTATTATTTCTGCAAATTTATATTATATTCCCACTTTTAGTGGAAGAAGGTTGGCCTCGCCGCCTTATTTACTTTCTTGCAACTTATCATTCCCACCATTGGTGGAAGAGACAGGCCTCACTGTCTTGCATATTGTACTGGGGCTATTTTTTTGCCCTTCTTTACTTTCAGTATTCATACTGCTGATTGGTTGAGCCATCACCAATGCATTAGATCCCCAGTGCCATATGTTAGCACCTCACCCACCTTGGGTCTTGAGTGCACATTCTTGGCGTTGGGTTACTTTCAGCATTGTAATATTTTCAGTTGCTACTGATGATCCTTGGCGCCATATGACAACACCTTTTCCATTTTGGGATTGAGTGTGCATTCTTGGCGTAGGGTTACTTTCTAGCAGTTGATTTGGATTTGGGATAACCATAACGAGTGCTTGTTGTATTGAGTTGTTCATTGAAAAATTAAAAAAAAAATTGGTTGGATCATTACAAATATCCAAGAAAAATGCCTTCATCACTTCTTGCATCAAACTTTCCCAAAGTTTCTTCAAATCTTCTGATATAACACTTGCTTTTGAATACCTTGAAGTACTTAACAGTAGGAATTCTTCCATGCCACAGCTCATAGGGATTCTTTGTATTGTTTTCTCTTGCTTGAACTTGATTGAATACATAAACAACAATATGAATAGCTTCTTTCCAGTAAACTTCTGGTAACCCAGCCTCAATAATCATTGATCTAGCAGCCTCTTGAACCATTTTGTTCTTCCTTTCTACAACTCCATTCTATTGAGGAGTTCTCAGAGCAGACAATTGTATCTTTATTCCATGCACTTCACAAAACATATTAAACTCATGGGAGGTGAATTCTCCACCTCTGTCAGACCTTAAGCATTTTATCTTCAAGTTTACTTCATTTTCAACCATAGCTTTAAATATCTTGAATCTATCTAATGCATCTAATTTCTCTCTAAGAAATGTGACCCATGTATATCTAGAATAATCATCAATTAAAAGCATAAAGTATCTTTCACCAAGCATAATTCTCACTCTTGTAGGACCACAAAGATCTGTATGAACTAAATCTAGTAGTCTGGTTGTAGACCGTTCCTTTGATCTGTAATGATTTCTTGCTTGCTTTCCAAATCGATAATTTCTACAAATAGCATTAACAGACTTTGTAATTCTTGGTAAATCTCTCACAACATGAACAACACTAATCATTTCCAAGTTATCAAAATTCATGTGACACATTCTTCTATGCCATAACCAACTATCATTAATCTGAGTCATAAAGCATCATCCATCAACACCCTTAAGTTGATAGATATTTCCTTCAGATTTCTTTCCTACAACAATCAATGTTCTGGATCTTTTCCATATCTCACATTTCTCATCCTTAAACACAAGATCATATCCCTTATTGCACATTTGACCAACACTCAAAATATTATGCCTTAAACCTTTAACATAGTAGACATCATCAGTATAATGCTTGCCATCAAAACTTATTGAACCTATCCCACAAATTTTAGCACCAGTATTATCTCCAAACATAACCAAGCCTCCATCATATTTTTTAAGTTTAACAAACTTACTTTTATCACCAGTCATGTGATGTGAACAACCACTATCAACTACCCAGTAATTATTTTCTTGCTTAGTGTGTAGGGAAGAGATAACCGTACCTTCATTTTTCTCCTTCTCAAAGGGCTTTCTTTTACCTATTTTTCAAAATTAAGAGAAGTAGGCTCATCCTTAATTGCCAAGAGCAAGCATTCATTGTCATCAGGATCTTCATTTTTAGAATCTTTGTTATAAATACTAGCATTCTCATTCACATAATATGTTATGTTAATCTTCTTTCCTTTCTTTTCTTTCTCATATTTTTGTTTGTTGCTCTTAGCTCTTTCCGAACACTATAGCATAATGACCTATTTCTCCACAACTAAAGAATTTAAAGGGAAACTTACCTTTATACTTCTTGGAGCCTTTCCTCATCCTTCTTACAAAGTTAGCTTTAATTCATCAAAATATTCCTCATCTGGATCTCAGCTTTTGCCACCTTAAAATTAGTCTTTTATTTGCATCCATTCCTCATACTATGCTTCCTCATCTCATAGGATGTCAAAAATCCCAACAATAGATCTTTAGTGTAGGTCTTATAATCTATACTATGTTCAATAGCACACACCTTTTCACTGTAAGCATCAAGAAGAGTTCTGAGAATCTTCTTCACAATCCTGGTTTCATCTATAGTAGCACCAACTCGTCACATTCCGACCACTATCTCATTGAATCTCTATACATAAGCTTTAACATTCTCATCTTTAAACATATGTAGAAGCTCAAACTATGTCTCGAAATTTTGCAATTTTTCCTCTTTAACTCTTTCATCACCTTCATGCGCTCTTTCTAAAGCATCCTAGACTTCCTTAGCAATTTTCAAATTCTAAGCTTTAATCAACTCGGAATGTACCAAACTATTCTTCAAGATTTACTTCAGCTTATTGTTCACTTCATGTGCTTTGATCTCTTTGGGTGTACTCAGACCATTAGTAGGAGTGTAAGGATTCTTGTAAGCTTTCTCCACATCACATCCACAATACTCCAGATATTCTTCCATCAATATTTTCCAAATAGCATAATTAGTTCCATCGAACCTCAGATGCTCATAAATCATTTTTCCAGCCATCCCAGACCTTCCTCAAGCGATTAAGCTTTTCACCAAGGAACCACGCTCTGATACCAATTTTTGAATAGGACAACTGAGAGAGGGGGTAAATCAGTTGTCATAGATTTAATCTTTTAATTCAATCACATGAACTAATTCTTAACACTGCTTAAATTATTAATCATCAAATGCCAATGCAGAACTTAAATCCAACACATAAACACAACAACACCATATTTATGTGGAAAAACCAATAAGGGAAAAACCATGATGAGGATTAACTCACTATAGAGAATATCAAAACCGATTACAAGAGGCTCACTGCCAAAATAAGGACTCGCTATCAAGAAGGACTCACTGTCCGGAACAAGGACTCAATGTCCAACAGGGCTAACAACCCAGAGGGATCACTACCACAGAAATACAAAGAAGACAAAGAAGACTTGTTACAGAGAGAAGACAATCTCAATGCAACAAAGGATTCCACCATAATCACTCGCAGACATGCATGAATGATAAAGCCCACCTTCTACTCACTACATCCAGAAACTCAACATTAAGGCTTCACACTAATTTTCCACACTCGCATCACACACATTTTCTAGATAGCATCAATATTGCACCAATCTACTCTTTTTCTTTGTATATTTTTCACCAGTAACTCATCATATATTTATATCATCTTCAACTTTGAAACATGTCCAAAGTTAGCCATCCAAATTCAAATTCAAATTAGGTTGGCGCCAAAACATCCTAGGGTGGAATTAGAATGAGGGCAACCCAAACACATGCTTCATAGGGACCCAAATAGATCGAACATGCTTCATCAACTTCGAAAGTAGTGTTCAACATAAGATTGGCCAAACCAATGTAAAACACATAGAACCATTAAGCACGAACTTTCTAGATGCCAAAATTATCTTCAATACAATCAAGGAAACTCAACTCTAGAACTGTAAGTCATAATACTTCATCAAAGAGAAATCTGGACCAACAACATTTCTCTCGGACCTCAACTAGAAACATAGAAAACCATAGTTCACAACTAGTGAACATAACTCGCATTGTACAATGAATCAATAGCTAAAAATTTGGATATAGCATCTTCTAACAACCATGATCAACACATCTAAACCACACATCCATAGGAGCAAATCCGGAGCAAAAACTGGAGCAACTACTCAATACTTGCAACATATCTCCATTACAATTTTCTCAATATCCTCGACATATACAGATAACAACAACCAGTTGATTAGTTGACATCAATGACAACACCTTCAATATTTCCATTCTTGCAACACTTCACACACCAATTGGATTCCCAAAAATGATGAAAAATAGTAAGAAGAATTCTAAAAACAACCAAACCAATTCCCTCTTAAAATAGAATTCCACCCAACTCTTCAACTTCCCTCAAAACCCAAACCAAATGAAAAAATTATTCAATTAAAAACCATATTTCTCTCCACAAATAAACTAACATAATAATCAATTCACTCCAAACATTAACCTCCCTTAGAGATTAAAAACCAATAATTAAACATTTGGCATTTGGACTTCGCCTCCAATTCTTAAGGAATCTAGACTGCCCACCTGTAATATCTCAATAGAAGCATTAGTGCATTTTAGAAGTTATAATCAAAACCTTAAATATAAACATTAAAATTTTCTAACATTAAATAATAATAAGATCTATCATGATAATTAAAGATATTTTATCCATAATCCAGGATCATAATATTATTCACACACCAAAATCTCACTACCAACGATGTCCAAAATTCCAAACTATATGAATATAAAATCAACCAAAGTCTCAAGCATAATACCAACTATATACCTCACATTCTCCCCCTCTAGTCTCAAGCTTCCTCCTGGAAGCTATCAAAAAGATATGGAATAAAGATCTCATCTTGGTTGTATCCTCCTATGTATAGATAATAATAAATTTCCACTAATGTTAATTTACTAATACACTATTCTCATTGGATATAAAGATTCTTTGATGGAAAATTAAATATAATAAGCGTGTGGTAATCTCTACACCAATACTAATAGTTCAATTTGGTAACTCACACTCTTAGTAAGTAATTAAGAACATTTTATTTTTACCATTCTGCTAACAAAGACCTGTACAATGCTCAACCATTAGTAATTTCCAAAAATAGTTACAAAATTTTAAGGAGAATTATCCCTAACGAATACTGCACTTGTTTACTGTAACTCATACAGAATCAGGAATAACCATTGTCCCTCCACTAAAAGAAAGGAAAACTGTAAATGTCAAAACACTAAGTTAAACTGCAACATCAAACAACTAATCAATAATCAAGACCAACAATTGTTAAGAGCCAACTTCCCTTTCACTTATGCTTCTCAAAAGCTATTGCAGCAACAGGAAATATTATTACAATAAAAGTTGTAACTAAAAATTCTTAATTTATTAGCGACAAACACTTATCATAGTTGAGAGAACACAAGAAACCTTTATTCGTTACCCAGTTCTATGGCTATCCCAAGAATATCAAAATATCAAACCTAGATTTTTCCTTCCACCCACAAAGAATCTAGGAGATAGATTGTGTAAAGACTTCACCTTATCACTATAACCTTGGCAATCTATGAACATAGCTCTATCCTCAATCTCACGTTCTTGACTTGGAAAGAGTGGCAATGAATAAGTTGACAAGGATAACCAGAAATGAAACTACAAGATATGAACAAAACAGATCTATTGAAAGGGCCTAAAACACATAAGGGCCAAAGCATTTCCCCAAAAAAATTGCAAAGGCAATGGAATAACATGCATAGGGAGTACGATTACTTGTGGTGCAAGAGTACCTTACTCTTTAAATGCCTTCAATGGCCAAAAATGTGCAAAATTTCAAATTTCAATTGTAAAAACATTGTAAAGGTTATGAAGTGGTCACACTGAATGTATTTAAGAAGTCTTTAGGAGGTCTAGTGAACAAATTGGCAAAATATTGCTAAAATTGTAAAACTTGTAAAAGATGCAAAAAAACAAAAAAAATCAGAAGATGAAGGGTCACGAGGGAAAAGGAAAGGTTATGGTCAGTAGAAGTAGTTGAAGATTTAGTTGATGGTTGGGAAACATTATATAAAGCATTGTATTGGGTGAGAAAAGGCAGTACCTTGTACTCTTGAAACAAATTTTGGTAATAAAGTACCCTGTTTCCTAATTTTCTGAGTTTTCTCTCCTATTTTTCCCTTGTACAGACTGTGAAGCAGTTTAGAGGCTATAAATTTATATTGTTTCATTTGTGTTTGGTGTTAGCAATCTATTAGAGTAGTTTGGAAAAGATTTCATCAGACCTAAAAGCTGAATTTATGAGATTTGTCTGAAAACCCAGTCAAGGGTTTGAGGGTCTTCTAAGGAATATGTTTTCCATCCCACCATTATAGGGTTAGTAGAATGGTGGGATGTATTTTTTGGTGTTTATTTAATATGCTTTGAGATGAATGTGTGTTGAACAGGGACAGGGGAGGTGAGAATATGAGATTTTGCTATTGCTCCAAGCAAATTTCTGTGTTTTTCTTACAAGAAATGATGCCTCCAAGTGGTGACATGAAGAATTGGTGATGGAAAGGGGTGGAAGATAGTGAATTATGTTTGGGCAGACCAATCCTAATCTATTTAAAGAATTTTCAAAGAAGTTTGAGGTTTGTAAATGGTATATCTAATAAACCCTCACTTTTTGTGCCTACAAACAAGGGTTTTATGGATCAGTAATCATTCGAGATTTTTATTCCCTAGAGATGGTTGAATCCTAATTTTTGTGACTTATTGAAGGACTGTCTAAATCTTTTTGGTGTGTAGGAAGTGAATCAAGACTACTTCATTTGTAATTTAGGCCTGATTTGTAGCCTTTTCCAGCGTACAGTTTGAGAATCTGGTAATTTCTTTAAAACAAGCTACTGAAAGCTTTTTATATGTTAATGGTGATAATAATGGGCCTCTGAATGCATATTTGGTTCTTGGAAATTGAATTGGGTTTGTGAGATTCACCCGATTTAGGGAATGGAGAGCTAATTGTCAAATAGTGCTTTGATTTCATAGAAAGTGGAAATCTGATGAAACAGTTTAAAGAGTAGTTATAAATGTTTGAATACTGTCCTATTGATGTTGTTAAGGATGTTTCTAAGTTTTGATGGTTTTTTTGAATTGAGCAATGAGAACCTTATGTGAAAAAATAGTGTTTGTCTGCAATGAAAATGGAACTATGCTAAATAGTGAAAAGGCTGAATGTTTGTGATTGAATCTATCTTAGTAGTGTTGTAAAGGATGCCCCAATGCTTGAACAATGGTTAGATGGAAAGCTTGTTGTCTTATTCATTTGAATTATGCGAAATAATGGGTTTTTGGTGCATGAAATTGAAGTACTGGAAAAACATAGTATGGGGCAGTATGTTTGTTTATTTCTGACAAAAAACATGATGTTTAAGATGTCTTGGTAAAGTAGTGACAGTCAGAAAGTGAGAAAGAATGATTTGTATTGAGGAGTCTATAAGTGAATGTTGAAGTATTGGTTGTTCAATGCCTTTGATCAGGTTTTTGTGTTTCAATTTGAGGAAGGTGAATCAGTGTTTGAGTCTGATAAAGATGTAGAGCCAAGTTGTGACGTTTTGTGGCTTTGAATAATTGAAGTTTTAAGTGAAATTGTATGAGTTTAAGATGAAAAGATAGTGAATCAAAGATGCTTGTTCAATTTGATCTTCTCCAATTGTGTTTGGGACAGAAGTTCCTAGATGAATGATGGTTGTTGATAGATGCTCTTGCATCAATTTGCAAGTGTAACAACTCCAAAAATACAGTGGACCATATGGATTTCCCAATGTACGAACATATTGAACATTAAAGCCCATTAATAGCCTCACACCATTCAAAGTATCTGCTTACCAGAAATTAAGTACAGAGAAAATTGTTACTTATGTTTTACCTTACTTGATCCTATATTTTCCCTTCAAAAATCAATTCTTAATACCATATTGAGATTATAACTTAGATGCCATAAAATGTGAAAGTTTAATCCAGTTGAAAAACTTGGCCCAGAAATTCATAGGCAATTCATAGGCAATAGCAGGGAACAAGATCCAAATTGGAGAGGTCCCACACGATCCCAAAGTTCTAACTATAATAAAATTTTAAGGAAATCTTCAAGGAAACCAGAAATGTTAAAATATCATAGTATTCAATACCACAGACCTAGTTCTAGATGAACAAGCATATTTATACATTTAATAATACCAAATACTGCTCTTCATTGATAGCCTAAAATCACATATATATGAGCAGTAGGGCCTATCCCTATGAATGGAACACCCAAATCAAACAACCAATCATTCTTGTTTTAACATAAGAAACCTTACTCTTTAGAATCAACACATAAAAATAAACTGGATCACACAAGTTTTTGATGAAATGAAAGTAGAAAGAAACAAGGAAAAAGTATAAGGTACCTCGGTTTGGAAGTATTTTAATTCTTCCAAAGGTCAAAAACTAAGAACAAACAGATAATAACCAAATCATTAGAAAAACAACCAGAGGCAAAATTAAAGCAGATTGTAGAGGAAAATCTGCGATACAACAACATCACAGTAGAGAAGTAATAACTCTGTTCAAAATTCTACACCCACCTAGAAATTTTGTCACCAGAGAGAAAAATTTATGAACAAGCAAACTAGCCTAGATTTGAAGTAGAACAAGCAATTGGGCAAGATACTTTAGAAGATATGCAACCAGTGTAAAAATAAATTTATCAAACTAAAAGACTTCTTGAGATTGGAAAATATTGAGCAAATCTAACTTCAATGGATATATGACATGCCAATCCACCCAATAATCATTAACGCAAAAGATAAATATACTAACAACTCATGTCAACTTATGATATTACCATAATAGAAATCTACATCATTCTTCAAATCTAAATAAGTTTCTTCAGCCTCTTACAAAAACAACTACAGTTAAAGCATTTTGCAAAAATGAATAGTACCTCACAATTCTGCATTCGAAGAATAGGTCAACAATATCCCCTGAAGGCAGTTTTTAAATTGCTACAAGAAAATGAAACTATCGCTTGTAAAAATTGAAGTGTTAGTAATGATATCCTAAATTTGAAACAAATAGTTCAACTTTTCTCATTCCAATCCTGCCTCTAGATTCTAATATGTATGAGAGGGTAACCGGATTTATATATAAAGGATGGAGATAGGGAAGACATTGCAGTGAGGAATAGTATGGTCGACATGCATGCAAGATGTGGAGGAGAGAACAAGGAACACGAATTGGTTTTATAAAACATAAGGACAGCTACCAAATGCAAGAGCAAAACTTCATTCCAACCAACCTCCCTCTTGCTATACACAAAAAAAAACATTAAATAAAACCAACACTTATGATAGAATATGGAACTACAGCGCAAACATTCAGAGACAAATAAAAGGGATAGGAATTGTATAACATAACAAAGAAAACAAGACAGTGAATAATCGAATGCATAAATCAAGTGTTTAAATATTTGTGTGCGGTTTTCATCACCAAGAAGCAGGAAGACCCAATACTCGAAATCTCAATAAATGAAAACTTATTCTACAGAACCACGAAACATAAATGAATTCAACTAAAAATTTGGCATTTGTTTATATGCTATATCTTATTACTAATTGTTAACTCGGATATTAATAACAAGAAACAAAATTTCATTACTACTATATTTTCCCCAAAGCTCCCAAAGTGTCGTAATCCTAGGGCTCTGATACCTATGTAATGGCCTCCTAAAAATAGACTAATAAAATGCAACCAAATAACTTAATTATATGATAAAAGAAAAAGTGCTCATACTTAATTTTTTTAAATTGTTTTGAAATCAATAAATATTTTGTTTCTACAATTAAACAAGATTTATTTTCAAGTTAGATATTTGCAAGCTAATTCATTAATTAAATTTTCTAAAGAAAATGGAGAAATAATAGTGCTAACGAAAAATCTACTCATGGCACCACATTAACCTAACATTGCTAAGGTATCCATTAATATTTATATATAATAGTTTAGCTAATGAACTCCACAACAATAAATCAAAACAAAGTTAATAATTAACACACTACTATTTACTTGAACACTAAAAGATATTATTTTATATTTTCATCACTAAATATGAACACTAGTCACGAGATTATGCTTGTATTATTAAGTATCATTCAATTAAATATAATCAAACATGTAGTCAAACCTAAATCTAAAAACATATTTAAATTTACAGCAATTTCTATATGGAAAGAGATATGTCGAGGCTGATGGCTAAGAATCACATTAAGTTATTTGAAACCAATGACTCAAGACTGGGAAAGACATTATATCATAAAGATGCAATTGCTAATAATAAGGGTGTTTTATATGTATAGTTCATTCCCAATTGCTTGTGTTTTAGATTGTCATTGAACTAAGTTGAACATAGTGCAAAATACCAGAAGAAAGCATCGACAAGGACTTGGGACTGACCAAACATGACATAAGAAAAGATAACGATGGAGCAAATTAATGGAATGAGCACTGAACATTTAATTTATGAACATATAAGATAAGATATATTAAGATGAGATTACATATCTAAATATACATTCAACTAATTGAACCATTGCACACAAGGATTAGCTTTAATTTGTGATAATCATTAGGTAACATTGCAAGAATCAAAACTAATAAGAAGAGTGCACTAAGATTTATCACAAAGTGTTGCAAAAACAAATACACCTCAATTAATGGTAACACTACCAAGAAATGTATGCATTAATTTGAATTGACACCAACATAAACTGGTCACATGCCCAAGTTATACATGATTTGTTTCTTTTATGAGCTAAATCATTAATGGCAGCTTCTATTTATAACAAAACAATTAAGGACAAATTTTTAGTTTGTATCTATTTCAACACGCTCTTCCAGTGGGGTAACCGAGATTATTGTCATTTGATGAGACACCAAAATCATTAACAACCAAGGACTTCAGTTACAAGCTCAGATTGGGGCTAAAGTGAGAAAAAGTACAATGAAATAGTCAAGAACATATGGTCACATTAATATGCGTGGAGGCTCATACTATAACCCTTACGATTAGGATAAGAACTAATGATCGACATGTTATTTACACACTTTCAAATATTAAATGGAGATACTTTATTTAACATTGCAAAGATATCAAGGTTTTTTTCTATTATCAATTTAATACTGAAGTTTATCGACTAGATAGAGCCAATCCTACTGTTGCG
Organism: Sequoia sempervirens; assembly: GCA_007258455.2. Classification (NCBI taxonomy): domain Eukaryota; kingdom Viridiplantae; phylum Streptophyta; class Pinopsida; order Cupressales; family Cupressaceae; genus Sequoia; species Sequoia sempervirens. The sequence continues at coordinate 177,951 of VDFB02349703.1, forward strand.
TTAGAAAACAACAATGAATATTTATAAGGTATTTACTAAAGGTTTGACATATAATATAGTAGCAAGTTTACATTGAACGGGTCATGGTAGCATGCTAGGAATTGTAGAGAAGGGGGATTCGCTACTCACGAGTTCTCTTCATTTAGAGAGCCTCATGGGGTGAATTGTTGTAAACTACCTCAAGGAACAGCAGCGAGAGTTCTAGAATCAGAAAGAGAAGGTCACAAAGATTCTCCAGAAAAACTAACAAGCTCTCGGCCAAGGATGACAACACAGAATACAGACAACAGTACGACACATTGGTGTCTCAGAAGTGTGCTAGCGTCTCATATGGACCAGAAAGTAAGTTTGTCATAGAAAATAGCAAAGTGGCTACTAGTAATCTGATTGCTAAGAACTGACAGAATGCGATAGAGTAGCAGAATGTAATACAACTAAAATAAAGTGAAATAGAAATGATAGAGATAAGGAGAAGAAAGGAAATACTTACAACCACGCAAGTGATGAAGCCTCCAACAAATGAATGTCTTCAATACCTTCATGTGTGATATCTGAAGAAATTGTTGGGGCTATATAGGGTTTTGCCTCAGTCAAACCCCTGTTTTGGTGTTCCCACCTCCATAGACACCAAAAAGATAAAGAGAGTAGAAGTAAGCAAATGCAATATAATAAAAGCAAACCCTGCTCGAGGAGGAGAACCTGTATCACAAAAGAGGTGATAAAAGAAATCCCCTCTTGAGGAGGAGAACCCATATCACGAAGTAGAGATGTAGTAGATAGGGGATGTGTGAAATCCCAAGATGCTCAAAGGTGCAAGGCACAATGTAGATATGCAAGGATTAGGAAGCCAAGGAGGGAAGCAAAGAAAGCTACAAGAGCCAAGAGTGTGTTGCAAAGGATTGTTGGGAGAGCTTGAAAGAGTTGTAAAGAGAGCTTGAAGGTGTTGATGTAGCAAGCAAGGAGAGCTATGCAAGTAAGATAGGAGAATGTCCAAGAAGGAGAAGAAGTAGAATCTAGAAGTGAAGTTGTTGTAACAAGTTGTATGAAGTTGTGCAAGCAAAAGCTAGAGAGTAGAAGGCTAGAGCCAAAGTTGGAGAGAAGTTAGAAGCAGAGGAATGGAGCTAGAAGAACTTAGAAGACCAAAGGGATTGAAAGACTACTTTTAAGGAGGGAAAAGAAGCTTCCTGAATCGTTTCAAGGTGTCTTGAGTTGTTACCACTGACCAAAGGAGGTGACAAGTGGAAAACATGCTCGGAGATAGCTGTTTAAGCGTTGAAACGTCATAGGACGCTGGTGCAACACGTAGACGTCCGCGTAATGCGCTAGTGTCCGAACATGTCACACTACACAACTAAACAAACTAGAAAGGCACAAAGTTTGATGCAAAGCTGACACACAAGGGTAGCTGATGAAAAGGGGTGATGGAGCATCTTGAGAAGGGAAAAAGGCTAATGCAAGGGCTAAAATTAGCCTACACAAGATGCTAAGGGAGTGGACACTAAAGCAGATACAAGAATGTATGTGAAATTGCAAGGGGTACAATTTTATGACATTACATTTTTCCCCCACTTTAGTGGGAATATGAATCTATACTAATATGCATGCTAAAGGAATTCTACTAAACATAAATAACATCATATGCCAAAAAGATACTATAGAGGAAGCAGATAACTCTTTGAACCACGAAAGCATTCCCCCAGGCTGAAGACCTGCAAAACAAATGTATTAGACAAGAAAAACTTGCACCAGAAAACAATGTTAGAACATAGAAATCTAAAAGATTTGAGTCAGAAAAGTAAAAGAGACCTCGATGTAAAATGTTGTCTCAATACTATGTGTTGTCCCCAAATTATAAACAATAACACATAGAAGAATTCTAAAATGGAGAGAAGGGCATATACTCAGGATGAGGAAGATGTAGATCTTCAATCTGGTATATACAATTGAGAAGAGAAGAGAGAAAATAATTTAAGAGGGAGAAGCTAGAAAGGAATGAAAATTCCAAGAGAAATGGCTCCATAGGTCCTCAGACCCAAGGAGAGTTTGAACAAAGTGCACTGAAGGCTTGCAGACCAACGATGGACATATCCCGCAGGATGAAAGCATCTCATAGGCCAGCAGACCTACAAGGAGGCAACCCCCAAGATCTCTCACATGAAGGAAGCCCCGTGAAGTATGTGCCTTACAGGCCCACAGACCTACAAAAAGGTATCCCCCAAGATCTTTCACATGAAGGAAACCCAGATGAAAGTTCCTTACAGGCCTACAGACCTGCAAGGAGGCATCCCCCAAGATCTCTCACATGGAGGAAACCAAGATAAAAGCACCTTACAAGGCCATACACTTGCAAGGAGGTGTCCCCCAAGATCTCTCACATGGAGGAAACCAAAAAAGGGGGACCCCGCGGAGTCGGATAGTGGCTTCATAGGCGCACCTGCACAGCCACATGTTTACTTGCAGATAAAACATGCTAGAGAACAAAGCAGCCATGCAAGAAAATAAGCGGACAGTCACGTAGACCATCAAAAAATTGGAAGGATTTCAAAGGGGTCCACTCAAGGGATGCACTATTTGAAAAGCGAGGTCTAGTCAAGCTGCCCCCAAGCTAGACACCAATGAATTCATTTGAGATAAAGAATTTCAAATGAGGTCCCTCTGGAACCCTTCAAGACAACAAGGGGTCCACTAGAGGGATGCTTCATTTGAAAGATAGAGAAAAAGAGGGGGTCCTTGAAAGGACACACATCTCCAGAACAAGTTATCACTGCTCCCAGCATACAGGGGAGGAGAACCATAAAAGATACTTAGGACATATAGGATAGAGGCAAACCTCAATATCACTTGTCATGTGAAGAAAAGGTAGGTGCATTAGCAAATAAATGGGTGATGGCACCTAAATCATGAAGTTGTTGTATTTTATCCGTCAAGGCCTTACATTCACTAGTGGAATGCCCAAGCACTCGATGGTATGCACAAAAATAATGTTTTTCTTTATCATTGTTATGAAATTTCTTACGTGTAGGAGGAGGAAGAGTAATTAAGCGGGCTTTTAGAAGCCACAACAAAATATGCTCTTGCTCAGACAAAGAATGAGCAGGAAGCAACCCTTTCTCTTGTGGAGAAAAGTTTGACTGCTCACAAGAAGAAGGCACAAATATAGTGGATAATGGAGGATCACACTTTTCTATGGGATCACCATCATCCTTCTTAATAGGACTACTAGAATTAACCTCTTTAACATAAGTGCGATCATCTTCCTCAGAAGGATGATCAACACTAAGAATATTACAATTTATGTTCACATTATCCCGCGATGCAAAAGAGTAATCATCTTTGATAGCTGGTTTGGATGATGTTATTAGAAGGTCTAAGTGGATCAGGTCAATTTTATATTCCCTATTGAAGGAATCTGTAAATTCTAGAGAACCCCAATCATCACTAAGACATGCATTTTCTTGAGAAGAGGTAGGAGAAGACTTGATATTTCTTGCTTCAAAAGGATCTCCTTCAGGGACATCTATCTCAAGAGTATCCTTTGTAGAAGGTACTGCTAGAGTAAACATCAACGCAGTGGAAGACACTGAAGGAATAAGAGTAGGCACAACCAAAGCTTGAACAACAACTTCCATCTCACATAAGTGCATAGCATCAAGGTCAACCTTGACTATGACTACTTGATTATTGCAAATGAACTTAATAGATTTATGCAAGGTAGATGGGATTGCACCCATATCATGAATCCATGACCTACCAAGAAGTAGATTGTAAGGTAACTTTTCTAACATTACATACACAAGGGTGGGTACTGTAACGGGTCACAACCTCAATGGCAAGACTATCATTCATAGGGCTTGTCAACCAACATTATCAAACCTATGAATGTCAATAGAAGAAGGATTAAGAGAAGATGAATCAATATTAATCTTAGGAAATAGATCAATGCTACATAATTGAGCGTCGAACCGGTGTCAATGAGAGTACGTCTATTGCTGATATTATTAATGTTAACTATAATCATTAGAGGGTCTACTTGGTTTTGTACTTTTTCTATAGGCAGGAGTTCTTGCGGATAGAATGTGATATTTGATGAATCCGCACGAATATGAGCTATCAACGCATCAGTATCTGTCAGCCTAGCGAAAGAAGGCAAGAGGATCTTTTGCAAGGCTTCCTGAAGCATACCTTGGTAAACTAGAGCATATTGAAGCAAGTCCCACAGTGAGATCTTAGCCAGAGTAACTTGAAGTTGCTCGACAAGATCATAATCACTGGGTGCTTTAGTTGTAGGTTTAGGAGCTTTAGGAAGGCTTGGCTATTTATTCATACTATTCTCATAAGTATGGGCTACCGTTCTGTAAGAGGGAGCCATAGAAGGATCAGGAGAATCACCATCAAATGAAACACCATCAATAGAACAAACCCTTTTAGGAGAAGGACTAGCTGGAGTCACATAAATGATTGGTCTCTTAAGCCTTTGATTGGAAACAAAGACATATATTACATTTACAGGATCATCACAACTAGTAGAATAATTATTTGAAGACATTCTCAACATTGATCCAAGGAGGATCGGATGTGGAAGGAGGTTCATCATTCACTAATGCATCATCTCTAGAAGAGAGTGCATTGGAATGGAGAAGAGATTCATCATTCACAAATGCAACGTCTCTAGAAGAGAGTGCATTGGAATGGAGAGTATATTCATCATTCACGAATGCATCATCTCTAAAAGAGAGTGCATTGGAATGAAGAGAGGGTAGAGTAACATTAAGGAAGGTATCAATGATTTCATCTTCTTCCAACGAAATATCCTCCGAAGCAAGAGGACTTTCGTGAGAAGGATCAAAGATACAAAGTGACATGGGCAAAGCTAAATCACTATCACATGCATGAAATGGAATATCATTAAAATTTTGAGAAAAATTAGATATTGAGCTAATAAAAGAAGATATTAAATTCATTTTGGTGACAAAACTAATAAAAGCCAAAAATCTAGATTTTCTAATTTTATTTTTTATTTTTTAGGTTCTAGTAATTTGTATTTTCGGAGGTTTTCGAAGCGAAATTTGAGGTCGGAACTTGCGCCGGTCCTTAAAATTTAATAGCCAAAGACATAGTATTTTAGGGATTGAACAAGTTCTCTAGGAGACCTTTCCAACGATGCAAATAGTTTTGAATTCCGAGCACCGAGTCAAAAGTTATGACCCTACCAAGTAGGGGAAAATAAATTCTTAGTTTTTTGAAAAATACCCTCTTCACATTAGGTTCACCAAAATGTAGAGAAGGGGGATTCACTACTCATGAGTTCTCTTCATTCAAAGAGCCTCATGGGGAAAACTGCCCTAAACTACCTCAAGGATTAGCGACGACAGTTCTAGAATGGAAAGAGTAGGTCACAAAGATTCTCTAGACAAATTGACAAGCTCTCGGCTATAGGACGGCAGCGCAAAATACGGATGACAGTGCAGTGCACTAGCATCTCAGAAGCACGCTAGCATCTTGTATGAACCATAAAGTAAGTTTGTCACATAAAATAGCAAAGTTGCTACTAGCAATCTGATTGCTAAGAACTAACAAAATGTGATAGAGTAGTTGAATGTAATAGAACTAAAATAAAGTGAAATAGAAATGATAGAGATAAGGAGAAGAAAGGAAATACTTACAACCATGCAAGTGATGAAGCCTCCAATAAATGAATGTCTTCAATACCTGCATGTGTGATATCTAGAGAAATTGTTGGGGATATATAGGGGTTTGCCTCAGTCAAACCCCCATTTTGGTGTTCCCACCTCCACAGATAGCCAAAAAGATAGAGAGAGTAGAAGTAAGAAAATGCGATGTGATAAAAGAAAACCCCACTCAAGGAGGAGAACCTATATCACAAAAGAGGTGATAAAAGAAATCCCCGCTTGAGGAGGAGAACCCATATCATGAAGTAGAGATGCAGTAGATAGGGGATGTGTGAAATCCCAAGATGCTCAAAGGTGCAAGGCACAATGTAGATATGCAAGGATTAGGTAGCCAAGGAGGGAAGCAAAGAAAGCTACAAGAGCCAAGAGTGTGCTACAAAGGATTATTGTGAGAGCTTGAAAGAGTTGTAAAGAGAGCTTGAAGGTGTTGATGTAGCAAGAAAGAAGAGCTATGCAAGTAAGATAGGAGAATGTCCAAGAAGGAGAAGAAGTAGAAGCTAGAAGTGAAGCTACTGTAACAAGTTGTATGAAGCTGTGAAAGCAAAAGCTGGAGAGTAGAAGGCTAGAGCCAAAGCTAGAGAGAAGTTAGAAGTAGAGGAATGGAGCTAGAAGAACTTAGAAGACCAAAGGGATTGAAAAGACTGCTTTTAAGGAGGGAAGAGAAGCTTCTCGACCCGTTTCAAGGCGTCTCGAGCCATTACCACCGACCAAAGGAGGTGACAAGTGGAAAACATGCTCGGAGATAGCTATTTGAGCATTGAAACATCATAGGATGCTAGCGCGGCACACATACATCCACACAGCGCGCTAGTGTCTGGACATGTCATGCTACACAACGATGCGAACCGAAAAGGAACAAAGCTCGATGCAAAGCTGACACGCAATGGTAGCTGCTGAAAAGGGGTGTTGGAGCATCCTGAGAAGGGAAAAGGGCTGATGCAGGGGCTAAAATGAGCCTACACAAGATGCTAAGGGAGTGGACACTAAAGCAGATACAAGAATGTATGTGAAATTGCAAGGGGTGTAATTTTATGACATTACAAGAATAAATGGAACATCGTGGACACAACATAATGAGATGTCCCAAAAATGTTTATAAGTTGAAACGTTGCGGAGACGCACTAACTATGCATTTTAATTCGCAAAGACACATAGTACTTAACAATTGAAATGTAGCAGAGATATATATATATATTAACCATACTTATTAGATTTCTTCATCGACTAATTAGAAAAGAAGCATATAAGAACCTGTTTCAAAACAAAACAATGCATTATAAGGAGTAGTTAAACAAAATTTTTTATAATTTAATATAATGAAGTGATTCATAATAGTATCCATAATGCACATTCCATGATCAATGAAAATGAAGTATGAACCACATGTGGCTAGTGCACCGAACACAAGGTGATAACGTTTACATCAAGAGGTAAGATAACACTATTGATTTCCTTTCATTTGTTGCAACGATAAAGGGAAACATCAGGTAACCAACAATCATAAGCTAAACATTTTAAATAACATCTAAGAAGGAAGGAAAGCATAAACGATAGAAGATTAAGCGCAAATCTAGTATGCAGCTTATGGAATTCTAGTATTCATCATTGACTAAAGGAAACATCCGGTTAATGATAAGGTTAAAAATGTTTCACAACTCAAGGGTAGACAACTGAGAGGGGGGGTGAATTAGTTGTCACTGAATCTCAAACTTATTCAACTTATTAACCTTAATTTCAGATCTGATCATTAATCATGAAAGCATAATTGAACAACACATCAGAAGCACACATAACACCAATATTTTCTACGTGGAAACCCTATTAGGGGAAAAACCACAATGGAGATCAATCCACAAGATTATACCCTATTAAAAGTATAAGAAAATATAAATGGGGAATGCACATGCATTCAGGCACATTGCCTAGAGCTCGCTGCTCAAATACAACAAGGCTCACTACCCAAGGAAGACACACTGTCTTACAGAAAGATTCAGATTAAAACCATTCGAATTTGAACTGAGAAAATAGCATCTTCTAATGCTTAGTTACAGTTTCGGTTGAGCACATGAACACTTCTTCACTCTTCTTCACTCTCTACTCTGCCTTCGAATGATATAAACTTTATTCGCACACAGGACTCATACACTTTGCATTCACACCCACACCCATGCCTTCAAATGATAAAACAATCACTCTTATATATCCGCAACAATAAATTTCATCACTATAAGTCGGCCACAAAAAGATAATAAAATAATTACAAACAGTCATCCCAAAATAAATAAAGATTATTCATGCGTATAAACCAAGGTCAGCCATTACATTGTAGAGACCGAAAACAACATCTCCAACACGAAAACACTTCAATTAATTTCTCCTCGAAGTCCACAACACGCTTCAACACCTTGTCGGCCAAGAACATGAAAAACATGACACGCAAGAAAAAATCTCGAATCATGAGCACAACAATCAATGCAGACATGCCACTAAGATAGAGAATGAACTATAAACATCCACAAGCATTGTGATACACCAGAGAAGCATCCGTAGCAACTGAACTTACTGAAATCACAGAATCTTCAATCAGGAACACTAACTAAAGTGACAAAAAAACTGTCAAAATAAAAATCACCATAACTTGATCAACTCTTCATGTGGATCTATAAAATTCAACATGGATAAACTATACATACTCAACAAGAAACCCTTTAGTCCAAAACCTCAAATCAGAAACATACTGAACACACCGACATAAAGAACTTCACTTCACCACTGACAACCTGTAGCACTTCTTATTACAATTTTCTCAATATCCTCGACATATACAACTTCTAATGCAACAATGCTAATAGTGTTGACATCAATGAAAACCACATATCAGCAACACAACCACAACATCCAACAATCTCCCCCTTTGGCATTGATGGCAACACATGATGTGAAAAATACCATCAACACAACTACTCTTACTCTTCCTTTAAGTTCTAACTTTTCTTTCCTCACATGATCTTCTCCCCAAATAATCAGTAGTTTGTTTTTCATATTACTCTTCTCCCCCTTTGACATCAATGACAAAGATCTATTCAATACAAGCTCTGAACCACATATCTGAACTTCTGAACATCTGACTACTCCCCCTGAGTAGCAGCCACCACAACATCAATCTGGATCAAAATATGATCATGAAATGCACGGATTGATGCAATGCAATGCATCCTTAGTTCTGATTAGGAGGGGTAATCACCCCTAACCTCCCTTTGAGATACAAAAAAGTATCCTTAGGCAACGGATTTGTAAAAATATTTGCAATCCGCTCCTTAGTAGGAACATACTCCAATCTAACTTCCTTTTCACTTACCTTCTCTCTCAAAAAGTGAAATTTTATAGATATATGCTTGGTCTTTGAATGTAGCACCAGATTCTTAGAAATGTTAATAGCACTTGAGTTATCACAGAATATAACAATAGGCTCATCATACACAACTCTGATATCCTTCAACATCTATTTCATCCACAATACTTGAGTACAATTATTAGCAGCAACAATGTATTATGCGTCTGCAATAGATAAAGAAATAGCATTCTGCTTCTCATTCAACCATGAAATTAACTTCTTTCCCAAGAAAAATGCTCCACCACTAGTACTTTTCCTGTCATTCACATCTCCTGCCCAATCAGCATCAGTAAAGGAACTCAAAGTAAGATCATCATCTTTAGGATACCTTAGACCAAAATCAACTGTCCCTTTCAAGTATCTAAAAATTATCTTGACAACAGTCACATGAGATTCTTTAGTATCAACTTGAAATCTAGCAACAATACATACAACATTCATGATATTAGGCCTAGTTTGAGTCAAATAAAGAAATCCACCAATCATTGATCTATATCTTGTTTGATTTGCTTTCGGAGAATCATCATTAGTTGTCAACTTGCATCTGGTCACCATGGGTGTACCAACAGGCTTTGAATCTACCATACCAAATTTCTTTAGCAATTCCTTCACATACTTGGACTGAGATATAAAAATCCCTTTATCTAACTGAGTAATTTGCAATCCCAAGAATAATTTCATCTCTCCAATCATTGACATTTCAAATTCATTATGCATCTCATTAGCAAACTTCATACACAAGCTATCATCTCCTCCAAATATTATATCATCAACAAAAACTTCCACAATCAAATCTTTATCATCATTCTTGAAATACAGATTACTATTAGCAGTACCTTTGTTAAATCCAAGTTTCACCAAGTACTTATCCAATCTGGCATACCATGCTCTAGGGGCTTGCTTAAGACCATACAATGCTTTCTTCAATTGACACACCATATCTTCCTGATCAGGCAACTGGAATCCATCAGGTTGCTCAACATATACCTCTTCTTCCAATTCGCCATTTAGAAAAGAAGACTTGACATCCATTTGATAAACCTTGTAGTCTTTATAAGCAACATAAGCAAGAAACAATCTCACAGCTTCAATTCTAGCAACAGGGGCAAAGGTTTCTTCAAAACCAATACCTTCCATATAAGAAAATCCCTTAGAAACCAGTCTTGCTTTGTTTCTAACCACTTCACCTTGTTCATTCAGTTTGTTTCTAAAAACCCATTTAGTTCAATTACATTCTTATCCTTAGGTCTGGGAACAAGAATCCATGTATCATTTTTCTCAATTTGCTACAGTTCCTCTTTCATTGCTTCAACCCAATGCTCATCTTTGCATGCTTCATTCACATTGTTAGGCTCAGTCTTTGAAATCAAACAATATTCTTCTACAATTTTTCTCCTAGTCTGGACACCTTTGTTCTTATCACCTATGATCTGATTCTCTGAATGATTCAATCTCACATACCTCAAAGTCTTCTTAGAATGTTCTTCAACTTCAGGCTCTTCTGATCTCTCTTTTGTTCTTCCATCGGTTTCTCCTTCTTGATTTTCTTGATTCACCGGAAGGATTTGAACTTGACTTGCAGCTTGAATTTTCTTTCCTTTCCTTGTACTGTCATTTTGATCATCAGAATCATATCCACAGGTTCTAGATAGTGCAGGTATGTCTTCATCAACATTAACATTTGCACTTTCAACCATTTTCTTTAGTCTTAAATTGTTGTAACACCGGTAGACCTTACTTTTAGTAGCATAACCTAGAAAGATTCCTTCATCACTCCTAGCATCAAACTTTCCTATATCTTCATCTCTTTTGATATAACACTTGCTTCCAAAGATTTTGAAATATATAATAGTAGGATTTTGACTAGTCCATAGTTCAAAAGGAGTCTTACCAATATCGCCTTTGATTTGTACCTAGTTAAGTGTGTACACAACAGTACTCACAACTTCTCTCCAATAGATATGAGGCACATTTCCTTCTAACATCATGGTTATAGCCACATCTAGAACTGCTTTGTTCTTCCTTTCCACAACTCCATTCTATTGAGGGGTCTGCAGTGCAGATAACTATCTCTTTATTCAATGCTCTTAACAAAAATAATTAAACTCACCGAAAGTGAATTCACCACCTCTATCCGATCTCAGAAACTTAATCTTCAAATCAGTCTTTGTCTCAACCATAGCCTTAAAGATCTTGAAATTTTCCAGAGCTTCAGATTTCTCTTTTAAAAAAGTAGCCCACATCATCCTTGAATAATCATCAATAAGCAACATGAAGTATCTGTAACCTTGTAAACTTCTAGTTCTAGCAGGACCACATAAATCAGTATGCACAAGTTCCAACAATCCATTTGAATTTTTTTGTTTACTTCGAAATGAAATTCTTGTTTGCTTTCCTAACTGGCATTCTTTGCATATGGCATTAGTATGTTTCATCAGCTTAGGAAGATCTCTCACAGCCTTAGTGGAACTTATCTTGACAATGTTATCAAAGTTAACATGACACATTCTCCTATGCCATAACCAACTCTCATCAACTTGAGCAATCAAACAAATTTTACTAGTAGCATTCAGATGAAAGATATTACCTTTTGTTTGTGTACCTGATGCAATCACATTTCCAGAATTTCCCAATATTTTGCACTTACCATCCATGAACTGAAGATTGTATCCCTTATCAACCATTTAACCAATGCTCAAAATATTATGCTTCAAACCTTCAAAATATAAGACATCATCAGTGTTATGCTTACCATTAAGAGAAATGCATCTCTTCCATGGATCACACCAGCTGTGTTATCACCAAATCTCACAACACCACCATCATACTTCTCCAAATTCACAAAATTACTTTTATCTCTTGTCATATGATGAGAACAACCACTATCAATTACCCATTCATCTTTCTCTTCAACTCAAGTAGCTAGGGTTTCTCCACATTTGTACAACTAGCAGATTTAGTAGACACGGGATTATTTTCCTTGATAGCAATAAACACAAATTCATCTTCACTTGCATTTCCTCTGTCAGATTCATCATTTGTTACACCTTCATCAAAAACATAGTAACACTTCTTTTTGAATTTAGGCTTGTTAAATCTTTTCTTGGAAACTCTCTTAGGACACCTTGATGCAAAATGACCTATCTTATTGCAAGAGAAACATTTAATAGGAAAATTTCCCTTATACTTACCTTGTCCTCTGGCTTCTCTTTTCACAATCAATGCTTCAAGTTCTTCAAGCTCTCTTTCTTCTTCATCCAGCTATTTCATTTCATCCTCATACTTGAATGTCTTTCTTGATGAACTTTCACCTGGATCATATCTCTATCTATCTCTTCCAGAAGTAGTAGCCTTAAATGCAGATTCAACCTTAGGAAGGGCATCACCAAATTCACTCAACTCAAAAGCAGTAAGCTTACCAATCAACATATCTCTGGTAACATTTGTCACAATTCAGAGTTCTTCAATAGCACTAGCTTTGAATTTGTAAGAATCAAGCAAAGATCTAAGCACTTTAGCAACAATCTCTGATTCATCTATCTGTCCACTAGCACATCTGATACCACACACAAGTTCATTTACTCTTTGCATGAAAGTAGTAACATTTTCAACTTTTCATATTTTCCTTTCAGACTTTGTAGCTTAGCAATCTTCACATTTGCATCACCTTCATACAAGGTCTCCAACTTCTTCCAGATCTCATAAGCAGTCTTCAAATCCATCACATTTTTCATCTTAGTATCAATCAAAGCACTCAACAATGCCTCCTTAGCCTTGATATTATATTCAGCATCCCTGATCTCAATAGAAGTAGTAGGACCATTCTGTGGAATAACATATATATTTTTTGTAATGCTCCAGTAGGGTTCACCAATGCATCTCAAATGGAACTCCATTCGAGCTTTCCACAAAGAATAATTTGTTCCATCAAATCTAGGACTGTCCTTCTTATAAGTCACCATCACGGATCACCTCAAGTTGTTAAACTTCTTCCAAGGAACCACAAGCTCTGATACCATTGTTGGCAACTCAAGGGAAAACAACTGAGAGGGGGGTGAATCAGTTGTCACCGAATCTCAAACTTATTCAACTTATTAACCTTAATTTCAGATCTAATCATTAATCATGAAAGCATAAATGAACAACACATTAGAAGCACACATAACAACAATATTTTTTACGTGGAAACCCTGTTAGGGGAAAAAATACGATGGAGATCAATCCACAAGATTATACCCAAAGTATAAGAAAATATAAATGGGGAATGCACATGCATTCAGGCACACTTCCTAGAGCTTACTGCTCAAATACAACAAGGCTCACTACCCAAGGAAGACACATTGTCTTACATAAATATTCGGATTAAAACCATCCGGATTTGAACTGAGAAAAGAGCATCTACTAATGCCTGGTTACAGTTTCGGTTAAGCACATGAACACTTCTTCACTCTTCTTCACTCTCTGCTCTACCTTCAAATGATCTAAACTTTATTCACACATACGACTCATACACTTTGCATTCACACCCACATTCATGCCTTCAAATGATAAAACAATCACTCTTATATATCCGCAACAATAAATTTCATCGCTATAAGTTGGCCACAAAAAGATAATAAAATAATTACAAAAAATTGGCCCAAAACAAATGAAGATTATTCATGCAAATCAACCAAGGTCAGCCATAACATAGTGAAGACCGAAAACAACATCTCCAACATGAAAACACTTCAATTAATTTCTCCTCGAAGATCCACAACAAGCTTCAACACCTTGTTGTCCAAGAACATGAAAAACATGAACACACAAGAGAAGATCTCAGATCACAAGCACAACGATCAATGTGGACATGCCACAAAGATGGAGAATGAACTAGAAACATCCAAAAGCATCATGAAACACCAGAGAAGCATCTGCAACAATTGAACTTACCGAAATCACAAAATCTTCAATCAGGAACACTAACTGAAGCGATAGAAAAACTGTCAGAATGAAAATCACCATAACTCGATCAACTCTTCATGCAGATCTTTGAAATTCAACCCTTTAGTCCACAACCTCAGATCAACAACGTACTGAACACACTGATAGAAAGAGCTTCACTTCACCACTGACAACCTGTAGCACTTCTTATTACAATTTTCTCAATATCCTCAACATATACAACTTCTAATGCAAAAAAGCTAATAGTGTTGACATCAATAACAACCACATATCAGCAACACAACCACAACATCCAACAAACACAAAATCCTAAAAGATGAATTGGTAAGCATTGCAAAGTGGAAAGACGTGTTACCATATATTGACTGAGTTTCTCTCTCCAACAATTAAAGGGATATAAATCATCTGACATGTTCAATATTGTTGCATTAGGGAAAAGAAAGGCACGACTCAAAAAGCACCGCTCACAAATAAAATAAAGTGTTGTCAAGAAACACACGCAACTTTAACACAAGTATTTTCTTTAAATGATAATTACAGTATGTGAAGAGATTTCTCAATAAGAGACAAGAACATAAGGTACGTTGTGGAAACAACAATCGGTCATTAGCATGAGAGACGATTGTGGAAGATACATTCGACCAAGAGCATAAATATTTTTTTGGAAAAACATTTGTGGTAACACCACTACAATTACATTATGATTGTCCAAATATCATTCCCAACAATCTCATAACAGAGCTTGATGGCTTCATAACTAATTCAAGTTTTACATTTTCTCACAACAGAAAAGGGGCTTGAACCACGGTCGGAAAAGAAACATGATAAAAGCTACAATAATGCTCAGATAGACGCTACATGACCTTTGGTTCCAATACTACAAATATGGTGATACGATACTTCAATTAACCAGATCAAAATACAATATACAAATGTAGTTGAAACTTTTATACGCAAAATTAAGTAATTGTATAATTTGCTATAACAATGACTCATATTCCAGCATAATACAGTGCAAACATTTAACTGACTAAAATGTGAATAGGAAGAACATTTACTTGAACATTCAAATTTGGACCACAATAAATTCTTTTCCTGTAACCCGAAATCTTTCCAATTTGTAGTTCTATATAACACAAACAAATTTTTAGAAATAATATTATTGTAAAAAATGTATATGTCCATCTTTTCCAAACACACAAAAGAGCAGCCCAGTTCTACTCTCCTCCCAACCATAAGACTAAATAGTCCACCCCCGAGCGGGAGACAAATTCCATATGCATAATACTAATGAAAGAACATAAAACAATAAACATTAAATCACTCACAAAGAACCCACACACAGGATTATTGCAAAGGGGGAGAAGGGGGATTCCCTTCCCTCTTGGGGAACAACATTACATTTTCATACACATTCAACTCCATCTTCAACACAAAACCTTCTCCATCACAATACCCAATTCACATCATCTTCATAACCAACCACTCCATATTCCACCCAATGCCCAATTCTCCCATTCACAATACCTCCACAACCAACCACTCCATATTCCACTCAACACCCAACTCCATTACCACATATATACACAAATACATTTTACCCTGAATCCCCAAGAGAGGCTTTGTTCCTTTCTCAGCCCCAAATGAAGGAGGCGACCAGCCCTCAAGCAAGATCTACTCCTTATACACACCCAAAACCCCATTACACAAGTAAGATTCTTCACAAAATAGAAAATAACACAAATTTTCTCAATATAAAAAAATCTATCCAACATTCAATAATTCCACCAAAATTTCCAATTCAAAATATAAAACATACCTTGGCTATCCAAGTTAGGATCAACCCATTACCCAAAGCAAAGTATTATAATCCCTTCTTTTCTCTATTAATGTCCTTCTACCTCCAATTTCTTTCAGCCAATGTCCCAAGAAGCAACAAACTTCACACACCAATTGGATTCCCAAAAATGAATAAAAATGGTAAGAAGAATTTTGAGAACAACCAAACCAATCCCTCTTAAAATAGAATTCCACCCAACTCTTCAACTTCCCTCAAAACCCAAACCAAATGAAAAGATTGTTCAATTAAAAAAGCATGCTTCTCTCCACAAATAAGCTAACATAATAATCAATCACTCCAAACATTACCCCCCCCCCTCGGAGATTAAAAACCAATAATTAAACATTTGGAATTTGGACTTTGCCTCCAATTCTTAAGGAATCTGGACTGCCCACCTGCAATATCTCAATAGAAGTATTAGTACATTTTGGAAATTATAATCAAAACCTTAAATATAAACATTAAAATTTTCATTGAGCAATCCGAAGCTATGGAAGAAGTTGGATAATGGTGGCATTACTGTTTTCATTGAGAAACTCCATGGCTGGGACCCAGAGGTGACTAGGGTTTTTGTGAAAGATTGGAAGGATGGTGAGATTAACTTGTTTGGTAGACAAGTGATCATTAACGAACAACTTATTGTTGAGGTTAAGGGCCTCTCGACGGAGGGTATCAAATTCTACAGGGATAGGAAGCAATATGATGAAGTGGTCAACAAATTTTCTAAGTTGGACGCTAAGAGGGAGGAGTTACGAAGGACTTCCAAAAGCTACTATGACTCGGAAAAAAATGTCTCGCACTGGAGGAGGGTTTTGAATGTGCTGATGGAATACGTCACTTTGGATGGTCATTATACCAGAGTCTTTGGGTATCATTTTGTCCTTCTAAATCATTTCAAGCACCAAGTCGGGATTTCTTTTCCTTTTTATCTTGCGTCTTCTCTGAATAGCAGTTTGAAAAGCCATAGACAGAACCCTACCAGGAACTCTATTCTTCATGAAGGATTGCTTGTCCTTAATTATGACCATTTTAAAGCAATGTCGGCTTTGCCTTACTAGACACCGTCGCCTAAGGAAAGGGTTGTTGACAAGGATAAAGGAAAATCTACGGATTCTCCTCAGAAGAAAGGTAAGAGAAAGGTGTTGGAGGACCCCTCCTATGATGTGAACGAAGAGGATTTGCAACTGGTGTCGTTGTCTGAGTATTCTAGCCATCCTGCGATCGATAGAGAAGAGAGACCCCGCTTCCCTATGGACCTCAAGGCAGGGGATCATTATTTTAAGGAGGAACAAGAATTTCCCACTGATGTTCTTGCTATAACCTACAATGGGGCAATGGATAATTTTAGGTTAATGAGATGGGTGTTCTTTGAAATTAAGGAAATTAAGTTGAACCAGAGAGCCATGAACAGTAAAATGGAGAAAGTTGATGATGACAATAACAGAGGCAGTGGCAGTGGTTGGGCTACTGACTTATGGACTGAGGAAGAGAAGAAGTATATGGTTGAGTGCCTCAAGAAAACGGTGGAGGAATTACAAGATTTTAAATGCAATCATGATGGCAAGCAAGCGGATATGGAGGAGAAGCTGAGGAACATCAAAAAATCTCTCCACAAAGTGTTGGTTATGAACCATAAGATTTTAAAATCCACTGCACAGACCATGAATACCATGGTGGAGAACCTGGAAAAAGCCTATCAGGTAAAGACTGTTGTGTTTCTTGATTTGGAAAAAGAGGAAGGGCAACCGAATAGTGGGGGGCTGAGTAACAGGACCAGAGAAAATTTGAAAAGGAAGGCAGACCAAGCTTTAGTCAACATCCAAGAGATCAAGAAGTCTACACTTAATATGAATAGTTTGGAGCAGGAAGCGACAAAGATCCTCAGGAACCTGGCCTAGGGGTTGGCTTTTTTGTGGTTTTTTGTCAATTTTTTGGCTGTGCTACCCTGGTTTCTTGTGTTTTCTTCTTTGTGGGTAACTTCTTGTTTTTGTTTGTGCTCTGTTAATGTTATATCCTTCACTATCTGACTGTTAAGGGTTTCGAGACCCCTCTAAAACCTGTTTGTTCCTTAATCAACAACATTAAAATTTTATAACATAAAATAATTATAAGATCTATCATGATAATTAAAGACATTTATTTCCATAATCCAAAATAATAATCTTATTCACACACCAAAATCTCAATATTAACCATGTCCAAAATTCCAAACTACATGGATATAAAATCAACCAAAGTCTCAAGCATAAACTAGCTATGCCTCACATAATTTTTCTATCATCCACACAACCTTCCCAATATGCATCGGTATAGGCACTTAAAGAGAAATTAGTATCCTTTGGATACCATAGACCATAGTCCAAAGTTCCCTGCTAATATCTGAATATCCTTTTTACTGCTGCCACATGTGATTCTCTAGGATCTTCTTGAAATTTGGCCACAAGACAAATTGCATGCATGATATCTAGTCTAGTAGCAATTAGATATAGCAGTCCACCAATCATTGATTTGTACTTGCTCTGATTAGTCTTAAGAGATTCATCATTCTTTCTCAATTTCCAACCAGTAACCATAGGAGTACACACCAGTTTAGAGCCTTCCATTCCAAACTTCTTTAATATTTCCTTAATATACTTTGACTGTGAAATGAATATTCCTTATTTTGTTTGACTGATTTGTAGCCCAAGGAATAAATTCATCTCCCCAAACATAGACATCTCAAAATTTGTATGTATCTCTTCTGTAAATCTCTTGGGAATACCTTCATTTCCTCCAAATATTTTTTCATCTACATATACTACCACAATCAATATTTTTTCTCCTTCAACTTTGAAATACAAATTTCTATCTGTAGTACCTTTATTGAATCTTTGTTGCAAGAAGTACCTATTCAATCTTGCATACCAAGCTTTGGGACCTTGCTTGAGACCATACAATACCTTCTTCAATCTACTAACCATATTAGGATCATTTGATAACTGAAATCCTTCTATTTGTTCAATGTATACCTCTTGTTCCAATTCACCATTCAAGAATGCAGACTTCACATCCATCTGAAAAACCTTGAAATCCTTATGTGTTGCAAAGGCCAAAAACATCCTAATGGCCTCCATTATTGTCACCGAAGAAAATTTCTCCTCAAATTCCATTCCTTTCAATTGTGAGTAGCCTTTACACATAATTCTTTCCTTGTTCCTAACAACTTCTCCACTCTCATTTAGCTTATTTTGAAATACCCATTTAGTTCCAATCACATTCTTGTTTGTGGTCTTGGGACAAGTTCGCAAGTCCAATTCATCTCAATCTACATCAATTCTTCTTCCATATCTTTTATCCAATTCTCATCCTTATATGCCTCAATCACTATATTGGGTTCTACTTTGGAAAGTAGACACAAATTCACCTGTTATTCTGTCATAGAAACTTTCCTTCTTATCAACACACCTTTTCTCTTATCACCAATGATCTAATCTTCAAAATGATTCTTCTGCACATGCTTAGGACTCTTAGGAATCCTTTCTAGAGCTTCTTCCTCTTCAACCTACATCTACTTTTCTTTTTCTTCTTCTTTTCCTTCTTCTCTGCAAGAAGACTCGTCAAACTCATATCCTTTTATTAGTACTAAGCTTTTATGTGGTTCTTCATCTACTTTGATACTTGCACTTTCAACTATCTTCTTCAGCCTCTTGTTGTGGCACCGATAAGCCTTGCTTCTTGTAGAATATCCAAAGAAGATTCCTTCATCTGACCTTGCATCAAACATTCCTATTTTTTCTTCATCTGTTCTAATATAACATTTATTTCCAAATACTCTAAAATATTTAACAGTAGGAGTTTTTCCATACCATAGTTCATAAGGAGTCTTTAAATTATTTACTCTTGCTTGTACTCTATTGAGTATGTATACTATAATATGAATAGATTCTCTCTAATAGACATCTAGTAGATTTTCTTCCTTCATTATTGTCCTTGCTACTTCTTGAACTATCTTATTCTTTCTTTCCACAACTCCATTCTGCTGAGGAGTTATAGGGACTGACAAATGCCTCTTTATTCCACGATCTTCAAAAAAATTGTTAAACTTATTGGAGGTGAATTCTCCACCTCTATCAAACCTTAAGCACTTTATTTTCATATCCATTTCATTCTTCTCAACCATAGCTTTAAATTATTTAAACTTGTATAGAGCTTCTACTTTTTCTCTAAGAAAAGTTACCTAAGTCATTCTAGAGTAATCATCAATCAAAAACATGAAATACGTATCACCCTGAAAGCTTCTTGTTCTTATAGGTCCACATAGGTTTGTATGCACCAAATCCAAAGGTCCTATGGTAGAATATTTTTTGATATTGACCCTCTTTCTTGTTTGCCTCCCAACCTAAAATTCCTTGCAAACCATATTGATAGGCTTTGTAATTCTTCGTAGATCTCTCACAACTTGAGTAGAGTTGATCCTCACAAGGCTATCAAAATTGATGTGACACATTCTTTTATAACAACCAAATTTCATTTATTTGATTCATAAATCACTTACCAGTAGCACCTTTGAGCTAATAAACATTCCCATTTTCCCTTGTTC